>JAOTRI020107337.1:0-13419 GCA_028564885.2 Zoanthus sanctaehelenae | reverse complement strand
TTAACTCTCGTTGACGATCGATTAAAAGTTAAACACTAAAGAGTAAAAAAATAGTCAACACGACGTATATAAATTTTGTCCTTGGCTTGACCAAGGAAGTCACAAAGTCTGCACGGGAAATTTGTTTCTTAAAAATGTCCCCCATCCCCCTCAAATTTTGAGTCTGGCTACGGCCCTGTATAGCATTACATAAAAACTTTTTTGATATACTTATAACTGCATAAACGTCAAATGTATTCGAGACTCGCACGAGGAGTTTAGATTTCAGGATGAATTCAACTCACACCAGCGAGGGTTGTGGCCGGTACAATTCACGTTTGCAGTTTTTCTGGAAAATATTAAGTGAAATTATCGATGTAGCTAACCTCTATTAGATCATATTTCAATCTGAAATGTAAGCTGCTGTCTGTTTTCCATGCGTTTTCACATGTAAAATAATCTTGTACGTTTTTTGCTGACAACAGGCCATTTAAAAACATAAAAAGAGAAAATAGAACCCTTATAGAGAAAGGGTAAAAAATTATATTCTTTGAAGAGGCTAACAGTTACTTTAATTATAAGACTTCTCCTTCATTGTCTTGGCTCTGTGAATTACATTCTTAATGAAGTAATTAACATGCGCCCAAGTTCGCCTGGACAGAACATCGCTACTCTTTTGTATGCACTCTTCGCAGAGGCGTTTTCCTGGGAGCTTCTGTTGCTTTATGAACCTCCCTAGGTGTTTGAACACCTCTTGCTTCTCTTCTGAGGTCCACAGAAGATGTCCTTTCTTTTCTCTCCTTTTTTCGTGGCCTGAAAAGCAACATTAGAAAAGTCGTCTCATTATAAGCCGTTATTATAATAAAGGACTTCCTGTTTTTGTTTTTAGAATTCTCACTTGCATATATAGTGACACTTTTCCATGTTTACAACTGAAGCGATTGTACAAGCAGCTTGATCAAGCAAGACAGTGTCCAGAATGCAAATACTAGACTGACAAAAGCCCACACCAAGAGACTTTGCTGACCATATCACCGGTGCCTTTTCAAAAACCATATGTACTACTGACACAAATGGAGTTGGTTGTTTCTGCTATCATTTCTCAGTACATTTTAAAACTATACGGTATGTCTCTGCGAAGGTCTCATTAACAGCTAAACTGTAAAAATACGTGTACTTACAGTGCGCAGTCCTGTTTTTGGCCTTTCGTGGAGTCGTCTTAAGCTTCTTTCTTCGTTTTGCTAATCATAGGATACAAACAAAAACTATAATTGGTTTCTTAAATTACATTATGCAAAACTTTTAGATATTAATTGAAGCTAAACTGGTTCTACTTTGTAGATTAATTATCAGTTTAAGTCCGATAACAGTTAATTTGCTACTTTCTAACATGCAGGTATTAACTCTGTTTCTTCCAAAAGAATATCAAAAGTTATACCTCTGATTGGTTCTTATGCAGCTTTATTATATTGTCAGTATTTTATATATGAGACTAATGAGTGGCAAATTTTTAACTTATGTTCAGTCAAACGCAAACAAAAATACATCATTTTGTTAAAGCTTTAATTTGTGGACCTAAGTCAAACCGGGAATATTTGTTGAACTCGCAGATGTAATTAAACATTTAAATTTCTTATTACAAATGTAACAAAGGTCACAAATGTAATAACAAACCAAGGATGATCTGAGTGCATCAAAATTGCATGAGCCCGTAAGTCGAGTGCAATGTTTTGCAAATTGAACAAGAAAAATTGTATGATTACTTGTTAATGATATAACAAAAGTTCTTGATTCTTGCTTGCTGTTGAGGTGAATAATATTTTTGTTGTTATAGCAATAAATATACTTTAAATGAACAATTTTTTCTGAGTTATGACTAATTGGCTGTTGTCAAATTGACTGCGATTACAAAGATATGTGCTGAAATCCTGTTGTTAAAAACTATTAAAATGTAACAAACATAATAATTGTAATACGACTTTGACACAAACGTAAGGGATGACCAAATGTTATTTGCATTTGTGATTTTTGCACCGATAATTTAAGTAAAATTGAAGCATGATTGAATTTATATTTCGGTTTTTGACTCTGCAAGAATGCGAATTATAAAGTTTAAAACGTGAGACTGAAAATCCAACTAGGTGTAAATTACTGCCATTGTGGGCACCACAAACAAGGTTTCAGATGACTTACTGTATTAAAGACTAAAGTCTAAGATTGTGCGTATGTTTTCTGGTGAGAAATAAGAGCCCTTGGTGGGAATCGAACCCCACATTTTTGGTTTACTAGTCCGACGTGTTTTCTGGTGAAACTGGTGTTGTGGTTTTGTTACCTTAACATTACATTTAAGACCAAATCATATTACAATTATGAACTTAATTACATCCAATGATCTATGACTAAATGTTCACACATTTGCAATTCTTTTTGAAAATTTATTGAAATGCATTTGTGAACTTTAAAATCAGTGTATGCGTAAGTGGGCGGGCCAGACCTATGGACTTTAGAGTCAGTGTGACCTTGCATTTTATTTTTTTCTAATGCAGTTGTTATATGCTCAGTCATTATGGTCCCGAGGGAAAGCACGCTATAAATGGCAAATCTAACTAGAAAACCAACCAACCTGTGTTATTGGTTGCCAATCCTGTCATGTTTTCAGCATCTCTATCAATGCTTGCATCCGACCCTGAAAACAAAGATTTTTTTTATTTCTTTAAGAAATAAACCCTTACTTAAAAGCATGCTTCTATTTAAAAGGAAAGGCAGTCCGAAAAGAAATGCAAGGCTTTTGATATTTAAACTGTCTTTTTTGTACTAGTAGTACAAAAAGAAAATTTTCCAAATGCAAATTACAAATTTCTTATTGATGTATTCCATTATTCAGGTTTCCTGAATGTGCCATTGTGAGACTCAGATTTTGAACTGGACGTACATGCAAAACTTGCAAACCTTTTTAAGAGAAGGGAAAACATTTTCCCCAAAGTAAACTTTCAGTTGAATTTCAATTTTAAATTGTTCTTAAAAGAAACAAAAACAATTGAAGAATATTCTTGTCTGTCAAAATGCATATTCAAACCACTGATGGGTCATATATGTGCATATTCGTTCATAAAGATCTCGCACTCTATTAATAATCTCTTAATATACACGAGAAATATGAATTTAGTAGTTTGGGCAATGTCATAATCAGAGTAGGAGTATTGATTTTTACAAATAAATTAACACTTAAGTAAGAACTAAGAAGTTCTTTTAGGTTTTTCTTGAAAATTGGGCGGAAATTGAGCTGGGTAGCAATGGTGCACATTTTGATATACGCTGTGTTGAGACTGTATGGAAAGAGTTCTGTTTCTTGTGGCAAAAGGTGTCTGCGGAAGTCTGGCCATTTGATTGAAAAAGTTGTAGTGCCCGGAGTTTTAAAATGCAACGAAATGTTCAGTCTGAGCACAAACATTCCCTATTTATATTACACTAGCAATCTTTATAAATGATTGGTGGTTACTTAGCCAAGCCTCTAGGTCTTGTTAAACATTAGAACATATATACTGTCACATATTTTGCTGGATTTTTATGCTGGTCTTAGTTTATTAAGAAAACAAACCAACCTGTTTTATTGGTTGGCAACCCTGCCATGCCCTCAGCATCACTGTCTTCCTGATTGCTTGCATCCGACCCTGAAAAGAAAGTTTGAATGGCTAATGTCAAGTCTTGCAATGAAAGCTGCATGTGCAATGTTTTATTTTGATAATTGTTTTTTTGAGACTGTATGGAAAGAGTTCTATTTAGGTTAATTTTCTTTTTAACTTTGTACACAAATTAAAAGTTAAAAACAACATATATTTTTGACTGTTATAGCCGAATAACTCAGTTAATATATACTTTCATCAGGTATAATGCCCAAAATTTCTTTGCTCAACAACTTATTTTCTGTCACTATTTGTGACAGTCCATGTGAAAACCGTCCCCTTTGAAGCACGAATTCAACAAAAATGCTAACGAATGAGGGAATGTGTCAAGACAAACACATTTGAACGGAGGCACAAACTAAGGGTTGTTTTTTTTGAACGCATGTTTGTTCTTCTCAAACATAAGTTCGTTTCTTGAAAAACACAGTTTATTTACTAAGTCAAGGGAATGTCGTTTATTATTAAGTTAAGATTATGTTCATTCCATTTACAAGTAAGGTTTGATTATTTTGTAAATTTAAGTAAATGCCAGTTGAACTTTCACTTTTTAATCACATTCTAGCGTAGTTTTTTATTTTAGTTGGTTAAACTTTGAATTACAATCAGCCTAGTAAATAAAATGTACAGTGTTGCTTGAATGCCTTACATCAAAGTTTCGATGAATTTCAGCAAACTTTTCCAGAGTTTCATTAGTTTCTGTGAATTTGCACGGAATTTATGGTGTGATGATTTTCACCGAAATTTCCGTGAAACTATTGCAAATTTTGCAAAACTGTGACAATAATACGGCGGATAGAAATACAACAAAAAATCATTGTCAGTTCATGTGTTTTAGCAGGCCAGAGTTCAAACTTAGAAAGTTTTAAATACAGTTGAACCCCGATAATTCGAACTCGGATGATTCGAAGTCCCCGCTAATTTGAAGTAAAGCTCATTCCCCTTGGTTTTTCCCCACTTTTTTGAGTCATTTTACCTCGGATAATTCGAAGTCATGCTTATTCGAAGTAATTTCTGTCCTCTTGGACTTGCTTTTACCCCAATAATTCGAAGTTCAATTGCCATGCTGAATGAAAAACAATAGATAGTGTCAGAATGGTAGTTTAACAATGCTTTTATCCAACGCTGATGGAAGTAGATGAGGACGACGATGATGATGACCATAGAAGCCAACAGCTGCTGCGATCGATCAGTGAGGCCATCAAGGGAGCTAACGGAGATTCGTCGTCACTTGAACCAACTCACGCACATTATAGAGTAAAACACTCGTAGATCTCAGAATGTCAGAGGCAACTCACAATTGTTTGCCCTTTTTCCTAAGCTCTTTGTTTGTTCCAATCTGAGTAATTCTTCAAAACTGTTTTGTTCAAGAAAGCGACTGATAACATTTAAAGAACGTTTAGCGACAGCAAAAGGTTGAACAATGTTTGACTTTCAGTTTCACCGAAAAATTTCTGAAAAGTTGTTTCAATTATGGAAAACGAACTAAAAAATATGTTAAAAACAATCTGACTCAACAAATTATTCATTAATATTAAGATAATAATGAAAATAAAGGTATTCAAGGGTGAAACTGGTGTATTTATACTTGACCCCCGCCGATAATTCGAAACCCCGCTAATTCGAAGTATTTTTCGTTTCCTTTGAGACTTCGAAATATCGGGATTCAACTGTATTCTGTAAATGCTGAATTCATACTTTTTTATCGTTTGAATGAGTTAATCAGCACACGCACAAAGTTCAATCTTGCTATAAAGGGTTTAATAGAAATAATTAAGTATTCTCAGTGACAAAAAGAAAAAAAATAAACAGATTGCCTGATTTGCAAAGTTTAAATATCACTGATAATTCCTGCAATTTGATTGCTTCCTAACATCATAGGTTCAGCATAGATTGCACTATTTTGAGTCTGTAATGGCACTATTTTGATAAACCAATCACACTGCAGATAAGGCTGAAATAGCCAATCAAAGTGCAGGAAAAAATAATGCAAACAGTGTGACATGATCAGCAAATTGCAAAATTTTGATGTTTTTCCTTAGAATCTTTTTGAACGATGACTCCTATCTTCTACCAGCAGAAGATGAGCTGTTTTATTCTGATGATAAACTTCCTTTACAATCAATTTGTTTTATTCTGATGATAAACTTCCTTCCTTTACAATCAATTTACTGGACTTAGACCCTGACCTGAATCTGGCACTTCCTCTTTTTGCAATTGTGTAAACAATTGAAACAGTTTCTCCCATCAGTTCAACCACAAATCCTAAACCTGACGAGTTGATCTTTCCTGTGGTTACCAACAATGATATAGAAAAGCTGAAGTCCATAGCCTTAAAACCGAATACCAGTCATTCAACCAAGAAATGGCTGTCTGTGTTCAGAAAGTGGTAGGTGGTAACTAAACAAACTCTTTTGAAAACTAGAGGCTTTTTACTTTGAAGAGACATTTGGTTTGTATGTACTGAGAGTTCCATCAGATGCATTTTCCTGTTCATGTACACTGCACTGATATAATCACGTGAACTATTTGTTGGTTCATTGTCGTTTGTTTCCTCTTCCGGAATGAAAATGTTGTAATTACCTGTAATATTGTCTGTTTGTTTCGCTTAAAAGAGATTTCAGAATGGATATAATTAATTGGTAATTGAACTGATTGGAGTATAATTTTGGTCTAAAATCATACTTGTGACTTCAAATCAAACTCGCGCTGCGTGGTCGTTCAATTTCGAAATCACGGGTATGATTTCCGACCAAATAGCACTCCACTCAGTTCAAATACCATTATTAATTAACTATGACGATTTTAATCTTCTGTTTTGATCTGATAATAGCAAAGCATGTTCCTTGCAATTATTGATTAGTGAGCTCCATAGTTTTTTGTTTGGAAAGCATGCTTGAGTATTGGCGTTACCTGTGCTTTAAACTTGATGCTTTAAGATGAATTGTTCTCATGGGAGTTTGTTGGGCCGAATCACTAACCGGCACATCAAAGTATGGCATTGATGTCACATTTCTTAAATTTTGTTGACAAGTTTAAGTGGTGCTTAATTCTGTTTTCTTCGAACTCAGTGCTGTGTTTCGTAAAAGTTTTGTGTTCTTGTCACACTCTTAGCTAGGTGGAATTTTTGAGTTGTTTACAAACCCACTACTGACTTTTTTTAATCCAGTTATTGCAGTCTTTTTGGATGCAGATATTGTGTTCCTCTTGAACGCAGTTATTTATTGCATTCTTTTTAACTCGGTTCTATATTTTTTTCGAACTTGATGAATTAAATGCAGATGAACTCACCAAGGTGTGAACACGAATGCAGGCAAGCGAACGCTTTATTTTTTCAAACGTAGGTGTGCTTTTGCTATTGTTTATAATTGCCCAAACACACTTGCATTCTTGCTTCAAAAGGGTCGGTTTTCGCACGGACTATCACATTTGACAAATTACTGAAAGCAAGAATGAGTACGTATGTTTATTGCATTATCCACTTTCAGCTTTTTCAAATTCAATTTTCAATTTCTGCCAATGGAATATAATTGTATTGGTCTTAATTTAATAAGAAAACAAACCAACCTGTTTTATTGGTTGCCAACCCTGCCATGCTCTCAGCATCACTGTCTTCCTGATTGCTTGCATCCGACCCTGAAAAGAAAGTTTGAATGGCTAATGTTACTGTCATGAGAATATCTGAAAAGAGTTCTATTTGCTGTGGCACAAACTTACAGGGAGTCCAGCCTCTGAATTGAAAAATTTATGATACTTGGAGTTATTGCAATAAAATTTCAAGAGCACAAACTTTTCTAATTTCCATTAGACTAACTTCATAATTGATCAGTGATACTTAGCCGAGCCTCTAGGTCTCGTTGAACTTAAGGAGAAGTCCTGGCAAACTTTTTCCAGAACATGATTCTCAACATTTTGAAAAGACTGCATTTCTCACATTTTTGTTGAGGTTAGTTTTTTTATTACGCAAAAGTAACAATGTCATATTTTGTCACTGGATACATTCGATACAACAAAAAATTGATTGTAAACAGTGTGTTTCAGGGCCTTCCATTAAAATTGCATCTGAAGTTTTGCATTTTCGCAATGATAACAACCTGTAAAAACATTTGAAAGAAATGATTATGTTGTGGTTCAATCGATTTTTAAGCCATTTTTGTTAGGACATTAGACTAGCTTTTTCATAAATAAGTACCTTCACCAGGAGTCATATCCAAACTGATATCGTCCAGGGACATTCCTGTGAAGTTGCCCACCTTTCCTTGATCTACAGCCGTAAGCAGTTTTCCGACTTTTGTGAGTTCTATTGTGGAATGGTGGAGTCTGTAGAACTCACGGTGTATTCTGATGTCATGACCCATATGGCGAGCCAGCCAATCTAGTTCTTTTTCATCTAGGTCCATGACCTGCGACACAGTTGCAATATACTTTCTAAGTCGGGTCGAGGTGATTAACTCGGGATGTCAGTTTAGTGAGATCTTTTCATTTGTTGTTATCTTGCGCAGTGTTTCACAGAACCTTAAGTGGGTAAGTGAAGTTGGTTTTGCAAAAACGTATGGGTTTAGTTTGCTTATTCCCACTGTTTCCCTTTTGTCCATTAAAGTATCGACTGCTTCTTTTGCCTCGGGTGTCAAAATGATGGGGACTCTGTTGCCTCGTTTTCCTCTCAGCTCAACCATATCAAGCCTATAAATGATGAAAAACTTTTAAGGTGTAAGAATTTAAACCACCCAATGGCTAACTATCCTGTATTACAGATGCCATTTGGTAAAATATGAATCTGTTTTGCTTGACATCGGAAAACATCAGGTACAAAGGGGTTAAAAGGTTCAGTTTTTCTTTTCTTGTTATACTGAAAAATCTTTACAAGAAGGAAAGTACCATAGCTGTAGATGCCATGCTTTCTGCAACTAGGAGCTCAAAAAATCTAAGACTTTTTCGAGACTTCAATAAGACCCAGACATGGAGCATTTAAGACCTAATTATTTTCCTTCAAACTTTTATTCAGAAAATACTTTGTCAGCCACATTTTAAAAACATTTAACATATTCACTAGTACTTGTACTAGAATTTTGATTCTTTTGCTCTTAAAGTCTTGACTTGGTTGGATTATTAAACAAAAATGTGAAAAAATGTGGATATATTTATCATGATTTTAACTTTATCACTAGAAACAGACAGATTTTCGAACCTAAGAAGGCCACACGCCCAGCTCCCTGTTGTATGTACTCTTCTGGTTTGATATGTATTTTTGAACTCTAATGTACCAATAAACAAAGATGTTATTCAATAGTTTTATTTACCTTTCACACAGTACTTTTTCTACTGGCTGAAGGTTGCCAAACACATCACCAGTGACAGCTTCACTCCAGTTGGGCCGCTCTTTGTAGTTTTTCACGAGAAGTTTTGTGGCTTCGCCCCCTCGTCTCTTATTAAAAATGACGCACCTGGTGACAGTGTACTCTGCAAGCTGAACCCATAGCTGCAGACTTGGTTCCCTTTTCAGCATTTCAGTCAGTCTCCCCATGTTTTCCATTAAGTGGGTTCGTAGCTGCTTAAGATCGCTTGTTAGTGGCAGAAGTTCGATTTTATTGAACTTTTTTCTTGCTAGTTCACCAAGAGAGTGATAAGAGACAGAAGAATTCCACTCTGCTTCCATCAGCTGGAGAAAGTTCTCTTGGTTCTGTGTGCTAAGTTTGTTTCTTAAAGCCTGGCCTTTCAGGATATAAAGGCACTTTTTCAGTGAATACCCTAGTTTCAAAGCCAGAGATGGAATGCCAACAGTTTTTCTGGTGGCTTTTTCTTCAAATCTACACAGGGATCTAACAGCAGCTACCACGTCATCAAAATTTTCAGGTGTTAAAAACGTTTTCAGTTCGTGATTCTTTTTGGTAAGCTTTTGTAGCTCTAATAATAATCTAGCAAGTTCTCGCATGCTTTGAGATGCTTCTCTCGATCTCTCCTGGCCCACACGCTCAAGTTGACTCTGTCCAAACTTGCTAATGAGCCAGTCTGTACGTGCCACTACTGTGATTTCATCTGATCTCATGATTGATTTGAGAGTGAGGAATGCATTGCTTTCATCTGATTTCAGTTGGGAAAGCAAAAGAATTCGGCTTTCCTGTTGGATCGTACGATATCCTACCTCTTCATTTTCATCATCGTCATTTCTTACCTTGCTGTTACGAAAGCTGCATGGATGTCTTATTGTGTTTCCAGAGGTCAATTCTTTTGAAAAAGCCAAGGCAGCTGGGACATGGAAAAAAGTCTGAAACGTTTAGGTTTTCATTCTCTGTGCCACCGACTGTGGGTCTCCTAACTGGTATAAAAGGACCTTTTTTTGTTTCAATTACTTTTATGTTGTGGTGGTAATTGCCACGGAGACGAAGCCTCTCCAGCTCCCTCTGTCGCTCTGATGATTTCTTTGGATAGCTCAAAGCTTTGCAAACCTCAGCTTTGTCTTTATATACTGTCATATAGTGGCGTGCTATTTTTGCTACCATTTTCTCGCAGTAATAGCAGGCTTGCTTCTTATCATATACTCTTGTTGAATCTTCAGTTTTGGTCACAGACTGAACAAAAACAACTTAAAAAAAATAAAGTAGATTATATTAATAATATAGTCCAAAACAATGTAAAATGGAACTTAATCTAATATAAATGTAGCTTAAAATCCGTGATGCACGATTTAGGAATACCTTTTTATTTGTTTTACCTTATTCCCTGGGGTAGCGGAATAAGCATTTTAATTGTGTAGCCAGCTCTTGTACCTGTAATAGCTATGTTCATGTATAATAAACAATGGAATAAGAGAGTAAGCAAATCTGATGTGAATTTTTCTTCCGATTTTTTAAAGCATAGCCAGAGTAACTGACTAAGCTTTTGTAATTTTCTAAAGCACAACCGAAATAATGGAGTAAGCTGTGTTGTGATTTTTATAAAAGTTAAATATATAGGTGGAATAATGGAGTAAGCTTATTCCATTTAGATTTTCCAAAACTGAATCCGTTTTGAGTTACCAAACATGTTTCAGAATAGTTGATTTTATAGATTACAAGTAACTTTTTTGAGTTTCATTTGTTATTTACAGGTTTTTAAAGAATTTGCAGCCTATTTTTACTTTGAAACTTTTGTTTGTAAGTCTTCTATTTTTCTAAAATTCAAAATGGAAATTGTAATTATTGAAATCTTAGCTTGTATGTTACAATGTGTGTTAGCACTTTGAAATAGATTTTTGCTGGTCCTGCTTGGTTTCCGTAATTAGATTTTTCAAAAAAATAGCTGAACAACTGAAAACAACTTGGTCTTCGGTTTAGGCAACTGTACAGACACAATCTTGGGATGTTTCTTCTTCTTGCTCTCACCTTTAGCCACAACTTTCTGAATAAATTATCTTGTTGTGCTTGTCTCAGTATTTGGTGCAAGCAGACTTAATTCATTATTCTATAAAAAACAGAACTGATGCAGTGAAAGCCATTGTAGTTTGGATTTTCGTTGAGAGTATTTTGTCAAAGGTCTGTTCCCCTAATGGGAACACTTTAAAAAGCTCAAATGAGAATTGAAAATTGCTCAGAATAAAGTTAAACTGCATCACATCAACAGTTTGCTTACTTCACTGTGGAAAAATGCATAATAAAATAAAAAAAATATGTTCCTATTTCGCACACAATATATTTAAAATGTTAAGCTAGCTATATTAGTATATAGTTAGATTATGTTAAAGTATACATACTGTTGAATGTCAATCTGACAGTTAAATATATCATGATAATTATCAACCCAAGGAAGGAAAACATCGTTAACAAATCCAAGAGACCTGTAATTTTTTGATAATTTATTTACAATTTATAAATATCTACAGTTGTAAATCTTTTTCATAACATGATTATGACTTGAAGTAAAGTCAAAATATTGTTATAAGACTAGATTCCTTTCTTAATCCAAAATTCAGATTCATCAACAATGTTTTCATTCCCCGGGTGGACAATTGTACATGTGGTATGATGTATACATAGGCTGTACAGTATATTTTTCATTTCTGTTTTTTTGTTTTGTATTTTTTGTTAGTAAAATCAATTTTAACTCTGAAGCAAGATAAGTGGTATTTTGGCAGGTATCTTTAATTTTCATGTCAAACACTGCATGTTTTTTAAATTTGTTATCAAATTTGAAGTAAGAAAACTTTCACAGCAGAGAAACATTTCAAAAAGAATTTTAGTAGCATCATTTTTTGTCGTCATTTTTTACTTGGTTATTTTTTAGTTACTACGTACTGTTATTTATGGCGTAATATCCCCGCCAAAATTCATGTTTTTTGTGCGACATGCAAGTTTTAAATTCGACATTCAAGTTTTAAATTCAACATTCAAGTTTTAAATTCAACATTCAAGTTTTAAATTCGACATTCAAGTTTTGAATTGTAGCCCAAGCTTATGATGAGCAAAAAATTAAGAATAGAGTAAGTTAGTGTGGAAACATGGAAAGAACGTATGGAGTTTTGAAAGTGCTATATTTTTTCATTTTAATCCAAACAAAGATTGAGAAAAAAGCTCACGGTGTCAATAAATGTACCTTTTCGGCCAAACAGTATTAAGGTATTTATTTTTGTTTTTTTCAGTATAACCTTCTTTATTTCAGATAAGCGACTTGTACTTCCACTCTTTGATTTTCCTTCTTATAATCCGGAATCTGATTTTGTTTTTTAATATTATTGCGGTTATTATTTCTTTGTGAAATTCCCTTATAAATTCCGGTTTTCGCTTTTCACTTTTCGCTTTTTGCTTTTCGCTTTTTGTTTTTCGCTTTATGGTTTTCGCTTTACGCTTTTCGCTTTTTGCTTTTTGCTTTACGCTTTTATCTTCATAAGGCCAATGTGTTTCCCTTCGAAGCTAACCGTGATCATGTTGCCCGCCATATATGGAGACCACACTGATTATTTTCCCGTGCTTGCACAGCGATAAGCCAATCTTACTCCCTGGTTAACTCACGAGAGTGACTCAAATTTTACGCTGGAAAAGTAGAACTAGAAAGCCAAAAGTTAAAAGCTAAATGAGGAAAGCGATCGAGACCAATACCAAAGGGTTGCTTACAGTGAAGTCCTTGGCTAATCAAAGGACGAATTGAGAAAAAATATATATTCACAGCGGAAATATCTAATAAAAGCACGGGCAGAAATTTACAGAAATTAGAGAAATATTTATTTTTTGCCGGTTAGAAAACAAATTCAATGACAAAAACAAAGTTTCGAACCGAAATCGAAGATAAGAAATGGAGTTTCTAAATTTCATTTGGCCGTAAAGGTACACTGATCGTTCTCATTAATCCCCTGACCCAGTTTCGGCGAAATCCGTTCCAGTTTATTTGACTATAAAATAAACCAAAGGTTTAACTATTTGCCAGATAACTCCTTGAAAACTTTTTAAACCGTTTGAATTTAAAAATTTTCGAGAGAGAATCAAAGCGCTTCAGTTTTTGTTTATTTTTGTTCTGTGTGCCATCAAACCAAACGTTTTCATTCAAGTGAATGAATATGGTTAAACTTGAAGATCGAACAGCAGACGTTGTCGTTATCTTTAAATTTTTAAAAATGCTTCCAAGCGTTCAGGTTTATAAAAATACAATTTTACCTTTTCGACTTCGTTTTGAGTTGGGCTCCTTTTCCAGATTATTTTTCCAAACTATTAAGTTTAAAAGTTAAAAGAGGCCGGGGTCTTTTTTCCAACATTCGGTATAGCAGCACAAAATACAATTTACTTGTTTTTAA
>JAOTRI020107326.1:0-13423 GCA_028564885.2 Zoanthus sanctaehelenae | reverse complement strand
CATTACTATTATTATAACTTTGGAGAGCATTTAGCACAAAAACAAGAACATTTTGCTACTTCAGAAACGCGGATATTCATTTAATGAAAGTTGTGTTCTAGCGGCGGGCTCTAATTTATTAGATGTCCGTTAGAGCACGGACAATACGCCACAATGCTCGCCAAAGTTATAATAATGTTCATTCGAATACTCAAAAGCGCAAATAGTTAATGAAATTACTATAAAATATAGTAAAATTGTTATGATAAAACTTCTAAATAAAGGAACAATAATTGAGAGGGGGTTACTGGACGCTAGAGGAGAGGAGGATGAAGGAAGGGGGGGTTGGAGGGGGGTACGGAACCCTCGGATCCCTTTCCGGGCGACGCCGCTGTTCTAATATAACTTTTAGTTTAATAGGGGAGCGGGTCTTACTTTCTTTTGACTTTCTGTGACTATAACAAAGTGAATAACTCATAATACTCATGACAATGACTCGAGAACGCATGTATATCTTTCACAATGTCTGTTGGAGCAGGACGGTTTTATGGGACATTACCGACCTGGGCCCAGTTGTTCAAAGGCTGGTTAAGTTTAACCCCGGATTAAGCGAAAATTCAAACAGAAATTTCTTCTTTAACAAAAGGTTAACGGGTATTTATAAAGACTGATTGGAATTTTCTTGGAAAAGTTATGTTAATCCCAAAATTACAGCTAAAATCTCTCGTTGTAGGATTGGAAACAAGATCGTGAGTTAAACATTTAACCCTGGGTTAGCGCTAATCGGCTCTTGAATAACTGGGGCCTGGTAACTAACGAGGTCGTAGCCAGGGGAATTTTAGGTGATGGAAATTTTAGGAGTTTGGATTCCATTTCTCCACTCACACCTCAAAAGGATCAATTTTTCACTTTGTCAACTTTTTAGAGCGACCTCAGCGCGATTCATTCTGATAGATAGATAAATATTTTATTGCTCCCCTAAGGGCTTTTTAACAATAAATTGCAATGGTAATAATAATAACAATAATAATAATAATAATAAATATATATATATATTTATATATATAAGTAATAGTAATAATAATATATATATATATATATTTATTTAAAAAGTTAACTGAAATATAAAATGGGAAGAACTGAAAATTATGTACTGATTCTTATTTATATTTACAGTAAAACTTAATTTTCAGCAACTAGGGCTTTCTTTAAATTGTGTTTAAAAGTGGTAAGTGAGATTTCAGATTTTAATTCATTGTTTAGGTTGTTCCAGATTTTTACACCTCTGTATTCAAAGGTTATTTGTCCTGATTTAGATTTAAAAAGGGGGATTACTAAGTTATTACTGTTCCTGGTCCTGCAGTATTTCTTTTTCTGAAATTTATCACATAAGTAGGATGGAGCTTATTTATTCATTATCTTTTACATCAAGGCAACTTCTCTGAATTTTAATTGTTTGTTTGTAGGGAGCCAGTCGCCGATATTGGTGATTTCACCCCCCTCCTCCACATCATTCTAAATATGAGATCTGAGATTTGGCGTCCTTATTTACTATTTGCAAACAAGAATGAACTCTCAGTGCGGTGCGCTTTACGTGTAAAAATCATTCAATATTTCTCATTGTAATATAGATAAGATATAGAAAAAGCTTGTTTTATTGTATTTCGCTACTCGCGGAGTATAAAATCTACAAAAAGCAAATAAAGAAGCCTAAGTCGTGTAAGAGACTGTGATTAAAACACTCCGGACATTTGAGAACGCTAGAGAAATGTAAGAAACACTCGTTTGTGCCTCGTGTTTTCTATACATTTCTTTGGTGTTCTCAATAGTCCGTCGTGTTTTATCACAGTTTAATACACTGTTTAGGCTTCTTTATTTGTTAATTAATGGCAATATTGTTTCATAAAATGTCATTAAAAAAATGAAACGTAAAATATTTTTGAATTTTGAAATGTTTTTAAATGGCCACTTTGATTCAAAAAACTTTATTGATAACATGAAACTAATTAGCCGCTGTTCGTTATGTTCACTCTGGTGCCTAACGTCATTAAATTAATGCACTGGGATTTAAACAAATCGTTACATAAGGCACTGTGATTTGTCCATTCGAAGACAGAAGACCTCTTTGACATTAGGGACGGACCACTAGAAAAAGACGGAGGGGGGCCAGAAAAAAATTGGTGCAGGAATTTTTTTCTCGGGTTTACGCCTTGCACGATTTTTTTTTCTGAAATATTTTCTTTTCTGATACACGTTTTTAGGAAAGTTTCGATTCTGGACAACACTGAAATATTGACAACAACAATAATAATATTACAACAATAATATTAATACTTATTCTCTTGCAGGGCTATTAAGCAAATCAAGTTATCCTACCATTGTTGAGAATGAGCCTTTTTTAAATGGCAAAGTAACCGGGTTTTTTTTTTCACTTTTGATAATGTATGTTGAACCATACGAAACGTCAAGGAAATGTTAAAATGACAAATATGTTTATTACTACTGTTTGTATTGTATTTTTGATAAAACTTCGATGGCCAAGTAACAAGAGTTTATATAATCATACATGGTTAATACATCCATTTTCTTTCAGAACACTTCTGATAATTGATGCTCAACGTTCATTATCTGTTTGTTCAAAATAAATAATATAATGATGTATATTTTTTGATAAAAAGAGATTGACTAGATATTTTAACTAGGAAGATATTAGAAATTAATGCTTGTTCAGTGGCGGATCCAGAAATTCTAGACGGGGGGTGAATAATACGAAGAATTAACCAGTGACTGAAGGAAAAGAAGGGTGGCAAGTACAAAGAATGTACCAGAAAGTTAAAGAAAAGGGGGAGTGAAAATTCACCCAATTCACCCCCCTGTATCCGCCCCTGTTGTTTCAAAGTATTGTGTTATGTTTTCCAGTGAAGAATAAAAGAGTTTATTTATACTATAAAAATATAAAAAATATTTGGTTTTATCTTTTCTGTAAAAGTGCTATTTTTGGAGGGGAAAGACATTTAATTTAAATCATACACTGACACTTGATGTGATGTGACTTGGATATACATTATATTGTTCTGATTCACACACTGCTCTTGCATGAATTTTTTTTTTCAACCCACATCGCTTGCAGGAATTTTTTTTCCTCACAATTAATTCTTGCAGGAATTTTTTTTGGGAATTGTCACCCCCTCTCCGTCTTTTTCTAATGGTCCGTCTCTTACATCATAGAATCTTACATTACTTACATCTATCTGGATAACTCGAGAATTTCTCGCCTATATAGTTCTTTGTCGCACGGCTCTATCATTGCTCCCACCTTGCCAACCTCGCATCATTTTGCTTGGCTGGCTCGATCATCGGCAATTAGGGAAGTGGCTATATTCTTGTGGCAACCGTATGCGAATTTCTATTCTCTATTCGTTCGTGAGTCGAAGTTACCCTTAAATTTCACGGTAGTTTTAAACTTTGACATCCCTAACTATTACGAACACGCTGTTTACTGTGCCCATTTTTTGACATTGTAAAA
Organism: Zoanthus sanctaehelenae; assembly: GCA_028564885.2. Lineage (NCBI taxonomy): Eukaryota > Metazoa > Cnidaria > Anthozoa > Zoantharia > Zoanthidae > Zoanthus > Zoanthus sanctaehelenae. Next base: position 9,918 of record JAOTRI020107326.1, on the reverse strand, counting down.
AGAAATTTGTTTTTCTTTCGTAGGGGAAGCCAAAGTTTATTATTCATATTTGATGAAATACTTTACTGCAGTTGATATAGAACACTGTTTATGTGTTTACATTCACGAACCATTTTAATATACAATATATATTAGCCAGCCAAAGTGCGAGCAACACGAAATTCCAACCAATTCTGATACACTATACTCTCATACGACCTAATGCAATATGCTATTCTCGCCAGTTATCGATGAAATACCGTCACTGCTGCTAATGAAAAAAATTTGTTGTTTTTTGTCTTTGCAATGTCAAGAAATTGTTTAAGTGTCGCAAATGGGTCGCTCGTACCATATGCAGCGTGTTGATTATTTATTCTCATTCAAACCATCGTCTCCCACTCAAAGCACTTTCTAAACCCACTTTAAAACTGATATGATAGTTAGGGGTTGTCAAAGGTTATACCTACCGTGAGATTTAAGGATAATTTCAGACTCCAGTCAAGAGAAACTCTGGAACCAAGGTGCCCTAAAAATATATAGCCATTGCCTTTTTATAACTGCAGCCTACAAAAATATTTCTTGTGTCAAAACTTAAAACAACAAAAGCAACTTACCCATAAACTGCAGTGAAAGATGACCATTCAAAAACAGGCCTGCAATGTTCGAGACTTTGAGTGCTGGCGGAATGTGCAACAGACAGTGCTCATTAAGTCTAGAGACTTATTTTCCATGTATATATCGTCGTATATTTACTTTAAGCAAAGTTTCCGTAATGCTGAAGTGAAAACATCACTGCGATCTGGATCTGGGTATCTCTTACACCAAGACAGCATTTCAAGTTAAGACGCTACTGACTTATTCTCGTTGTTTAGCATTGCAACAAAAATGAACTAGTCATTTGCCGTTCAATGCTTTGTGGAGTAGATCGGAAGTACATGTCACAAACGATATTTCAGTGTCCAACATATGTATAATTTCTTTGGCAACTTTAACTAATATTCCACTTTCGCCATTTAAAACTTTTGTTTAAACTGCCAAATAGTGCTGTGAAAACTGCGTGATTGAGTTGACCGTCTCATATTACATAGTTGAGTATCTGTTTAAAGATGTATATTGGATAAATCAAGAAAAATCCTGGAATATGGCATCATCTTATAATTAAATGCGACACTGAAAAATTCTTCCATGAATGCGGGAAATGAAACACCAAATCCACGCGCCTACAACAGAAATAATCGAATGTTAGATTTTATAATGAAATTAAATTGAAGTAACATGAATTTTATAGTTCAACAACGTCAGCAGTTAAAAATACAAAGCTAAAAAGGTAAAAGCACACTGATTTAGTGATTACAAGTTTAGTGTACAGAATTTTTTATTCCTCCTTCTCGACACAAATGGGAGTTTTATTTTCAGTGTCTGACACTTACAAATCAAAATGATGTCCATTGCTTCAAAAGAGTTTTCAATTTTAGTGTTCGCCGCATACTTTCGGTTTTACATTATTGTATTGATTGAGTGAGGTTTTGTTGCAGAAGCAAGTAAAATTAAGTTAACTGTTTTCAGGCTCGCAACATGCTAAGCTTTTTCACGCTGACTGACCTAAATAGTTTACAAAATTTTGATCCTGATCTCCCAATTTTAAAGCTTTTTGATCCCTGGAACAACACTTTGTTATTGATATGACCCGAAATACTACTGATCCTTGATTCTCCCGGCGCTATTGATCTCAGACACAGCTTTCTAAAACAGTCGATGCTTGCCTATTGGCTCGCAACAAAGAACTTTCTATTCAAGGTAAACAACGTCAGTTGACATAAAAAAGTTTAGCAAACGCAAGTTTAAAATGTTTTCTCTACACTAGAAAATAAATGAAGGTACGTGAATTGACTTTTAATTGAATCAATACTTTTGGTAATAAAAACAATTTAATGTAGAAGGCTTGGTGCAGAGCATCTACAAATATAACTCTCATTTTTTTCATTTCCCTTCTTTTTCGATTTTTCTTTTAATATTGACAATTGGCTTTTCATTGTTCAATTCCAACTTACTCAGCTCTACAACAAATATATAAGCTTTGAATCTTTTACCTTAAGGAGGTAAAATATTATTTTCCTTATTAGATTTTTTTAGTTTTGCTTGGTGCTAAAATGCCGTGCTCAACAAAGAGGTAAATATTTGGGGCTACCTAAACTCGACCCAACAACAACAAGTACTTTATTTCACCTTTTGCGGTGGGTTACAGCTAATACACATATACTGTAAGAGAGGTAGAATTAGGTGCTGGTTACCTGGAACAACCTTGGAGCTAATCCAGCCAGGCAACCAGAAACATTTTAGAGTAAATATACTGACAGAAAAATTCGGCACTTGAAAGGAAGGGGGGAAAATGTGAAAAAAGTGCCAAAGAATACAAAGTAAAAAATAATGATAATGAAGAAAAAAACACATATTTATAAAGAGTTGCACATAAAGCATGCGTACAAAGCTATATGGCTGTATAATAATTAATGTAACAAAGGAAACGAGATTGAAGCTAGTCTTATTTTGTATGTCGATTTAAAACTAAATTTTAATCTGGCGTTGAATGCACCAGTAGACGCAATCTTTAAGAATTGAATTCCATATTTTCGCTCAAGAAAATCTTATACTAGTTTTTCCGTTGTTTGTTCTTACTCTCGGAAGAGAATAAGCGTTTCAGTTCAGTAATCTGCTGATCGGGACGAAGAAATGATCGAACATCAACCCTTAATTGCTTTGCATGAATATTTGCACGCCTTAGCATCCATGAACAGACAAAATAAGTCATCAATTTCGGTCTTTAAAAAACTGGTTTAGTAGGCTCTGGTTCTAGATCTCGTGCTGCTACAATCATAAATTTATCCAGTGATCACAGATGTCATGTATTTATAAGTTGGACACGTCTTCTAATCAATCAGAAAGCCACGAAAGAACAAAACTGATCGAAGTGAGCTCGACAGACTAATTTATAATTCAAGTATTGCAATTTCTTAGATCTGTAAATAATTGTTCTGGAGTTAAAGCTAGATTGACCTGTTTCAAAGCTGTAATCCACGGTGTATTGCTAACAAATGATGTCGCTATGTTATTTGTTTTAAATGACGAGTAATTATAAATTCAAAATTTCCTAAAAAAATTAAAATTGAGATACATGCAGTTGCCAACCCTTAAGTCCTAACTGTTGCTGTATTTATCAAAAGAATTCCTATTTAGAAGCTGATGTAAAAAACATGAAAGTTCGGAAAATGTATTTAGCACACTGAATGCCACATTTGGGAAATATACATAAACTGTTAGCGAGCGTAATTATTACCATTTGATTTCTTATATACTCACATCCAGGTATTAGATAGAACTAGTACTGAGTAGCTTATTATATCATTGTTTTTCACTCTTGATACATCAATGGCACGGGTGATTGTAACAGTTAGATTGATCGAGTTATGTTACAGCTTATACTGAACTTGACGTGCAAACCACATTTCGGGAGAAGGATCAAGTCAACATATTCATCTTGTTGATCACTAACAGGCTGACATGTGGTCTGACGTAAGATCGACACATGAATTTTGCCAATGTCAATGAATATTTAAAGTTTTGTATTGTCGGTCATATCCCTCTCAAAAAGCATCAAGCTACACGGAGACAAGTTAAAACATTAGGAATTCGTTGAAAACTATCACCTGAAAGTCAGAGTTATTACACAAGGAAAGTGCTATTGCTCTCTTAAGATTTATTGCTTTGAATAGCATTCAAAGTCTGAGACAGTACGTCTGATTGAGGGCGTGAAACAAATGTACTTACATGTTCCTGTTTCTTATTCGCCGTGTGTAAAATTGCAGCATTATCAGTTACGTTTAGACATCATTTTGTAGAAATTTTATGTGCGAAGACTCCAGTATTCCTTTTTAAATTTAGTTTAAAATGTTCCTCATGTGTTTCTTTGGAATTATGTTCATGATGATTATATTGGGCTTATCGTACCAGTGTCTGACTTTGCATTATGCCAGACGTCAAAAGCGACTGATGACGTCACTCTCTCTGAATATGAATGCAGCTGAACCACTGCAGCTGAACTATTATTCGTTTCCTCCTAGTCCTATCGCTTTATTTCTTTGATAGCATGCAGAAGTTTATAGTTACTGTTCACTTAAAATGTATATTCTTATTTCAAAGAAGAACCATTCAACGATATGAAGTGTGAATCCCTACACAAAGCTCGGGCAAACACTGAAAAAGCAGCACCTTTTTTTTTTCAAAGAGCTTGAAAGGCAAAACTAAGCGGAATCCCCAAAAATAAGTTGTTCAAACAAAAATTGCTCGTCGTAGGTCTAAGCATTTTTTTAGTTACGATATAATGCGCCCTCTGATTAGTTCAAATCTGCTTTATTACACCGATAAAGTCATGGTTTTCGCTTGCTTGTTTTGCCGCTTATCAGTGCTTGCTTGTGACACTCGCCTGCGGCTCGTAATTTTACAACGTTCTCGTGTCTCTTCCAACATCACGCGTGCTCTTTTTCGCCGACAAAGTCATAGAAAGTTGTGCTCTAATGCTTTAAAATTAATGTTAGGTTTTCGCTAATCTGCTCTCGAAGTCTCACGAATGTTCACCAGTGACAGTGTAGGCAGGAATAGGAGAATATGTTTTTAAAGATATGCTTTACATTGAGTAAAATTATACTCTCCTAATAAAAAGACTGAAATATGTATCTAAAATGTATTATTTTGTTTTTGAAGCGGTAATTCGAAAAAAAAATTATTATACATGAGATAATAGTCAATAATACTTTCAGAGCAAACTTGCATACGGTCGAAAATAGCCAAAGGAACTGGCTGTTAAAAGCTTCATAAACTCAGTGATAAAGCTCGCAAAAAACGTCATTCAGTCAAGATAAACAATGATTAGTTTTTTATTTTTTAAAAGGAAAAATTGGAATAAATTTTTTTCCGCGTTCAGTGAAAAAGTGGTTTAGGATTACCACATAGTGCACCAGTGCACTACGACCAGTTATCTTGTTCTAATCAAATGTTTGTTCATGTCGACAGTGCATGCAGTGGTAACTGATTGAAGTCAAACGCACTTTGTTAATTTATAATCCTGGGTAAACTACATTAAACAAGTCGATGTGGCCTCTAAAATGGCAGGGAAAAAAAGAATGCATAAAAACTATGTTATGATTAAGAATTATATTGGTGTAAAATTTTATATGCTGTAAGTCAAATAAAGGCATTAATGCAAAAAAAGCTGACACTTTGTCTTTGTAGCACGTACAAAGCCCGGTATAAACAGTTTTGAAATTACTAAAGTAAACATAAAAAACAGCGTGTCCATACGTATTGAGTTATACTTCGAATTCAAAGCTTTCTCGAAGCTTCTTTCATACACAAAGTACTGTAGAGTTTCATAAATTAACTTTTAATGAACATTGTTATGTCCACTATTTTAGTATTTCACTTTTTACGTAACGAGCAAAAAGTCTGGCTGTTGAAAAGTCAAAAAACAGTTTTGTAGTTAAACACAAAGAGCCAATATTTTCCAAATTTTATGCAATATAAACTCCAGTCTTTCAGAACAACAAGTTTTTAAAATCAGATTACTTAATGTCCGCTCTGCCTTGAGTGTAAGTCTTGATACAAATGACTCAGCTAAAAGCAAGCAATAGATAACAGATTGAATGATTTATCACAAAGTATGTACATCTATGAAATAATTGGGATAGAATATTGATATGAATTAAAAGGTTCAAACTCTATTCTCCTTTTTCTTATTACTTAAGAGTTATAAGAAATCAAAATGAGATGAGTATCGACAAACATAGTTGAACTGTGAGAGATAAATATGAAATAATTAATGCCATAAAGACGAATAGCTCTTTATCATGCATTGTGAATCGACTATTACATTTCATATCTTGGTTGCGAAAAACACAAATTTATAAGTTAAACAATACCTTCTGTCTTCGATCCTCAAGGTTGCCCCGCTGTGGAAGTGGAACGGCATCTTCTATAAAAAGACTGTTGCCAGATTGGCTAGCTCGACAATCATATCCTGTATGACTTCTTTTTTGTCGATTTCACAATATTTTGAAATGCGTTAATTTCAATTCTTTCAAACTGAGTCAAGTTGAGCAAATTGATATCACAGTATACAAACTAAAGATGAAATACTTCTCTGCGAATCATTTTTGATTCTGATGTACCAGTCGCTCGTCCTAATCAAACTTTTTTTTCTTGATAACACGTGGCCTTTCGCAATAGTCAATTACCCGTCAGACATTGTTCCAGACAAGTTCATGATATAACGTATAATATTTGCTAATTCTGTTACTGTTGAAATCCAGAAAATAAGTACATTTTAGTGTACTTATATTGAGAGTAGAAGCTGGCAATTATCACGTCTCGTGTTTGAAATATTTTAGCAGCTGTGAATTCTAGCTCTTGGTCAAAAACCCGAGTCAGTCTCTTACGCCTCACGAACAGTTGTGTCTGCAAAAAAAACAATCGATTTTAACCACGTGACAAGTACTTTAAATGAAGGCCACTTGCCGGTACAGGAAAGGATTTTCAGTCCAATGTACAAACCATTCAAAACCAAAATATTTTTTATGATGATTACGGTCGATTAGATAATACATAATTCAATTCAATTTAGAGCATAAAAGAATCACGTGTCTTTGCTGACCTTAGCAACAAAAGCTCGGTCAAGCATTTTGCCAAAGCAAGGAAATGTTCAGCGGTTTCTTGAAGGAAACATGAACTTCAGCACATTTGTTCGAAGTGAAATGAGTTCCAATTGCGCTGTATTTATTGCTGAAAAGTGTTGAGCATGTTAATAACTATAGCATCGGAAAAATGGTAAATCATTGATTTTTCTTGAAGAAAGGAAGAAATGAATTGACAAGATCGAAAAGCGAAGAGTGAAAGTCTTTCAAATATGAAACAAGTCTCTAAAATATTTTGAATATAACTCCGTTGTTTTTGGAAAGTTTGCATTTTAATTTTATTCTTATTGAAAAAAATGAAATTATTTCGTTTGGTGACAGGGCCTGATAGTGATAAAAGTGCTGGCAACCTTTGACAGAATTATTTCTTGTCGACTGACCGATTCCAATTCTAATATGGACAGTGTGCGAGTCAGTGCATAATTGTATTCTACATTATACTTCGTTAATCGGTTATATAGATTTATTAAATTTTCAACCTCGAATATTGCGTTTCTAGCATTCTGATTGGTTAACTCAATCTAGGCCGCCACAAGATGCCGGCAACTTTTTGAGCAACTTTTCATTTTACGAGCAACTTTTCCGCTAAGTGGCAACTTATTTTGCTGCCAGAATATTTTTTTACTATGGGCAATATTTGTAGCTTTTTAAGTGTTTTTATTGTATTTGCAAGAACGAATATGTAATGGAGTTGTTTAAAGACCTTTTTGAAGGGTGAATGTTGTCATCGCAGTTCCAAATATCCAGCCAGCGGTCAGCGGATCAATTCAGTTCTGGAACATTAATATTCTGAAAATTCTACTTGGCATGTTGTTAAATCACACGTTTCAAGGTAGTTTTGAGATTTTGGTTATTTCTGCGGGAAAATGACACCACTAGTTCAGAGTAAAACTTAAAATTCTGAAGTATTGCAAATTTAATGGTATTTTTAGGCATACCGCTGATTAATCTCAACTAGCTGATCGAAAACAGAATGTAAACAAAAAAATTCCACTCAAGAATTATAATAATTTGTAATTGCGCTATTTTGCCCGACCAAAAATAGCTCAAAACTACATCATCAGATGCTCTCTGAGGCTTCTGCAGGCTCCATAGCAAGTCTTTTTTTTTGGTTGACAACTTTTTGGAAAAATGGGCGACTGTTGGGCATAATTTATGCTTGTGTTCCTTCAGGATTTTTTCATACAATGGAGAACCTTACTGCACCGGTCAATCAATCAATCAATAAACTTTATCTACCCTCGAATTTACAGTGTAGCACTCAAGTGCTAATATCTTTGAGCCATGAACGGTATGAACTTAACAAGCGAATTTTATCATATTTTGGGAAATAAGTTTCCAAAAATTATCCACTAAATACCGCTGCGCACAGGCTAGACTTTATTGAGCAATGAACAACTTACGGCTAAATAGATAGATTAACTCGTTCGGTTATCTTTCTCGCGCTATTTATGAGCAATGCTAGAAAATAGGCAATAAGTTGATTTCTATTGAAACTATAAATTTGGGTGTAGGAAAAACGAAGACCCCAGAAAAACGAGAAACCCTGAAAAACAAAGACCCCCTAAAATTTAATAAAAAAAATAAGAGCGTTTTTGTCGTGCGCCTGGCAGTTGACTCGAAAGCATTCGTTTTGTGATCGCCGCACCTGCACGGAAATCCCGAAACCGTGGAATACATCTCACCCACGTACTATTGCACTGTCAGCGCGGTCTGATGTTTGTTGCAGTACATGTTCGTTTTATTTATTGTTTTGTATATTTATTCATTTTTCTTTTCTGCTTTGTTTATTAAAAAAAATTCCGGCTGAGATTGTTCTTTCTTATACTAAGTTCTGGTTACCTGGCTCGGTTAGGTTATTCTACGAAATTAGCACCTATATTCTTTTTAATTCTCTCTTTTAAACTAGAAATAGTTCTCACTACAGCTGCCCCCGCCTTTCCTAAGCTGTGATATTTTGTTAATTTTTGTTAACAATTCATTAAACCCGTGAAATAGTATAGTAATGAAAATGTAAATTCTACACCGTAAAAAAGAGAATACTTACTGACGTTTCGGGATGCAAAAGAACCGCTAGACTTCAAAACTAAAGAAAATTTTCAAAACAGGAAAACTGTGATTTTTTGAGCTAAACTATAGAATGCGGGGCCCTCTTAGTTAAATTATTCCTGCGCATATCTTGTTCTTTAAAAATATCTGCGCAACTTACTAATAAACAATAGCGGACCTTTGTGGCCTCGTATTTTATAGTTGCTCCATTTTTTGTTTCACAGAAGAGTGTAGTTCATGTTTTTGCGTAACAAATGCTAATGTTTGTCAAAACTGAGTTTAATTTTCTGACTTTCAATTTTTGACCTGTGCGTCAAGCAGATTTTGGGTAGAGTCTGTCGACACCGTGTAACAGCGATTTGTGTCTTATAAATCAAATTTTGTACCGAACAATTTTAAAAATCCAATATTGATTTATTATTGTTTTAATCAAACTAATAACTGTAAACTAAGTTATTTACTCAAGGCAAGCTGTTTATACTGACTTTTTTACTCTCCTTCTTTTTGCTCCTCTCGGCCAATAGAAACCACTGTACTATCTTAAATATTTTATAATACCATATATGTAGGCGCGTGGCGGCTACTAGATTGCCTCCTCGGGTTTTGGCCAGTGCAAATATATTTGTACCGCATCCGATTAACACAACAGAAACCGGAGATAAGCGCCGTCTCCATGGGCCACTAGGCTTGAAATCGATTTAGCCTTTATAAAACTGCCTTTTCTAGAAACGTCATCGATTGCAACTGTCCCTCACTTGCAGTGCAAAATCATAAGAATTCTGGCTGTTTCTGGTTGAAAATGTGACGGACGCAGAGAGGGAACAATAAGAGGGAACAATATGAGGGAACAATATGAGGGAACAATGTGATGCAATATCCTCTCATTTTTACATTGAAAAAGTTTCAATCTAATACGACTGGCAAATGAAACTGGAATAGTTTTCCGGGCCTGATTGCCACAGCGCGGTTATTCCAAGTGTGGACAATTCTTTGTTGTCAACTTTAAAACGTCCGCTCCTTCTTCTTTTAATTTGTTATGATTTCTATCAATCCCGTTTATTAAATTTTAAATGAGTTTCTAAACACCCGCTTATTTCGGTTCGATTTTCTTTTTCCCCTCCTTGTTATAAGTAAGCCACCAAAGAGT
>JAOTRI020107315.1:0-13423 GCA_028564885.2 Zoanthus sanctaehelenae | reverse complement strand
ACTAACCACTCAGGTGCCAGTATTCAATCATGTGACTGACTAACCACTCAGGTGCCAGTATTCAATCATGTGACTGACTAACCACTCAGGTGCCAGTATTCAATCATGTGACTGATTAACCATTCAGGTGCCAGTATTCAATCATGTGACTGAAGTTAAAAAGTAATCTGCTTCATTTGGCTGCTAAGTATTTTGTATTTAGATGCACAATAAAAAAATTGTATTGATTAAAGTAGTTGCTTTGTATCTGTATTTTTTGGGAGTATTTGTTTGTAAGCACACTTTTTTGTCACTAATTTATTTTATAATTATAATGCTTCTTGTGATATTTTTCTATTTTATAGTTATCATACTGTAATAATTGATAAGTCACAGCTTTTTTGAGGAAATTTAAGTTAAAGATTGTTTTCATATGTTAGACTTTTTTCGCATTCTCCTCATAAAGCTCATATTGTGTTGCATTTACTGGCCGTTGACACTTAAAAATAAGATTCAAACTCCAAGGCTTTTTCACGTGTTTGTGTTGTATAATTATCTATTTTTTGATATACATGTGTATACATCTAATTTTTGAGATAGTTTCTTACAGTGTAGAAGATAATTAGCAGGTACTAGAACTCATTTGTACTTGTAAACCTAGCCATACAATAACATGAATTCCTAATTAGGCTTCAAAATACGAATGATTCCACTTTATCTATAAGTGTTTGAACAATTTGATTTATTGTCAGTGTCAAATACATACACTGTTAATTTATTTTTTTTACTCTTTTTAGACACAATTAGCACTCAAAATTTATCTCATTTTACCAGATACAGTTTTAAAAGTACATGTTTATTTAAAGCCATCTGAAAATGTACTAATTCATTGGGAATAAATTGCTATTTTAATGGTTACAAAAAGGCATGTAAGGTATAAAACAAACAGTGTGATTTCTATCGGTATAAGAAATAGTTTGATGCCATTTTGTGTCTAAAACATTTTTACTAGCTATATCTTTATCTATCTTTATATGTAATATTTAATTAGTTTTCATTTGATTATTAGTTTTATGATCAATGTGATACATATTTTTATAGTGAGATGTGTTTTTTTAAGAAAGAAGATAATACTTAATATTCGTTCTTATTCTTGTGTTGCTATTGCAGTTTATTAATAGCATGATTGTATAATCTATTCTTTGATCACCTTTAACCTCAGATATCCGGTGACAATGCTAAAACACAAATTTGTCATTTCTGAAATTCTTTTTATTTGAATCATGTTGATTATGTTGCTGTTAAGGTCAAACACACAAATTAGATTTGTAAGTTGTGAATAATTAAACTGATGTACATATAAAGATAATCCATATCAGGGCAAAAGAAATCCTTTAACAAGTTCTGTTTTTACACATTTACGATTTGATACACAGGCCTATCCTGAAATTTATTGTAGTCTCTTAAAAAAATCAATGGCCATTCCCGTAATTTTTTTTGTCATTTTAGCATTTCATTTTGTCACACATCTCTATCTTTTTATTTCGTATCTATCTCCTTGTGTCATCTTGATTTGCTTCATAGTCATCTCTTTATTTATCTTTTGTGCATTTATTCTTACAAAGGACTCTAGGGCTTAGTTGTTCAAAGACTGGTTAAGTTTAACCCTGGGTTGAGCAAAAAGTCAAACAAGAATTTCTTCTTTAAGAAAAAGTAAACGGCTATTTATGAATGCTGTTTGGATTTTTCTTGGAAAATTCTTGTTAATCCCCAAATTACAGCTAAAATCTCTCCTTGTAAGGTTTGCAACAAGATCGTGGGTTAAACATTTAACTATGGCTTAGTGCTAACCGGCTTTTGAACTTGTAACTGGGCCCAGTCAGAAGTGTTAGTATAAATTTTTTTTCGTTATATGATTTAAAATGTATCCTTTTTAAAAACTGTAAATCTGTACAAACTTTAACAAAACATTTGATTCATAGTGACACAAGTTTTGTAAAACCAAACTATCGTGATTTTGTTTCTAGAATTATTACAAGGAGCTTAAGAAGCCTGAAAATGCAGCCATTGTTGATCCTGCCCAAGTCGAAGAAATGTTTTATCAGATCCCAGATATCCTGCTTTGTCACGAGTTCTTTCTAGAGCAGCTACAAATAAGAGCAAATGACTGGCATGACAAACAGAAAATTGGGGACATTTTTGTTTCATCTGTAAGTACCTAGCTCTATGTTGCGTATCGCATGTATCTCATACTGTGTGGACCATTCACCAGTTTAGAATCCCAACAGGAAGGAGGCAAATCAGTTGGTTTCATTCAGTATTCTGAGTCTACAGGGGATGTAAATCTAGGTTCCCCATATTCAACTTTTTATACTACTGAACCACACTTCCTTATTGTAGGGGTTGTAAGCCAAATCTTTGAACTAATAGTTTGAAAATATACTGTAATAATTTGCACTCAAATGTACATAAATTTTCATTATTTTTTAAAAAAAATCTGTAGCAGTTTAAAAACCAAGTTTTTAACAAACATAATTTTGCTTTTACGGGACATCAGGCTTCTAATTTGCAACCTGAAAACATTATAGCTCTGACTGTTAAATAGAAAAAAATCTGTCATGTTTGCAATTAACTAATGGGTAGTGTAGTAAAATTCTCTCTTTTGTTATTCTAGTTTACAAAGTCGTTCTTGATGGATGCATACAGTGCTTTTATTGGCCATTTTTTGCAAGCAAGAGCAGCAGTTCGAAGTGCAACCCTCTCAAGGCCGTTATTTGCAAGATTTATTGAGGTATATTTATCTGTCTTGACACGCCTATATTTATTTATACAAATAGTTTATTACAAGTAGTTAATGTAATTATATTAACATAAAAAAGATGTTGTACCTGAAAATATGTTTTTTGTTAAAGTGCATATGACACGGATTTTTTTTCGGCGTTTTCCCACAACTAATACTTGAGAAAGACAAATTTGATATTTTAAGACCTCAAAAAAATTTAACCGTGGTTCTTGCGTCTTGAAAACACAATTTTGAAGTAAAAATTTGTCTGGAGTCTGGGTTCTGGGTTGACCTCACATTGTTTGCAAGTTGGATTCTTATGCCTTGAGTACAGCTGGTATTTTGACAGCTTTCTTTATTCGGCGCTCCGGTGATGCAGTATCTTCTACTATTTTTCTTCGTTTTACTCTCCATTGCTGTGTTTTTCTTTTCTTCAAAGAAAAGTTGCAAAAATGTGATGTCACATGCAGTCGTTTGGCTGCGTAGAAGGCCGACACTTTTTAGGCAAAAATTAGCATCTTCAGCACGTAATAAAACAACGAGAAACGATTTCTGGCAGTAAATAATTTCAGTATATAATAAAAAATATGTTAAAGTTTAAAATATTTTTAAAAAAATCCATGTCATATGCACTTTAATGTAAGCAAAGGGCAAAGTTTTATTAACAGATCAGTGCAGTGTGATACAGCAGTATCATCAAGCACTTACAGTAAAGTGTTCCATATAATATTATGTGGTGCTGTAAAGCAAAATAGTCTTAGTCAACCTTTCAAAAAATGAATTTACTACATTCTGTATTTGTTTCAGCAATCTCTGCGAGAAAAGCTTACTCTTCAGGATTTAATGATTATGCCAGTTCAAAGAATACCAAGATATGTTCTCATTTTAAAGGTGAGGTTCAGCTGAGGATCATTCAGGGAAAGTTGTAATTAATGTTTATAATTGGTCTTAGATAAAACTTCCTCTCCAGATTTTTATTACATTTAGTAAGTGTAGTGCTAAGTATCAGGTTTTACTCTTGGTACGTATAATAATATATCTTTTAGATTACAATATTTGAGCATACACATGTTACATCTACAAGTACAACATAATATCTAACTAGAATTGGAGGGTAAGAAATTTATGAAGTTGAAGATGATAAAGATGAGAACCAAGATGATGAAGAAGAACACGATGATGATGATGATGATGATGATGGGTAATAATGATGATGAATTATGATGATGATGATAATGATTGAATAATGATGATGATGATGATGATGATGATTGAATAGTGATGATGATGATGAGTAATATAATGATGATGATGATGAATAGTTATGATGATGATGTGATGATGATGATGATGAATGATGACGAAGGTGACGAGGAAGATGATGACGATCATCATTTTACTGATTAGATTTAGTTTTGTGCTTCTTTCACACTTTTTTGTAGCAGAATGTTTTAGTGAAGCAGTAAAGTATTAACCATTTATTTACTTATGGTTTTAAATACAAATTACTGGTTGGGGCCCAGTTGTTCAAAAGGCAGTTATACCCAGGGTTAAATGTTTTACCCGTAGTTTTGTTTCTAATCTTTGTGAGGCATATTTGATCTGTAAATTTTGGATTTACAAATTTTTCCCAAGAAAAACCTGTAATCTCCTCCCTAGAGAAGAAATTGTTGCTGGAATTTTTTTCTTATTCCAGGGGTAACACTAACACACCTTAGAACAACCCAGCCCTGTTTTAAAATGTTATGTTTTGTCTTACTATTCAGGACATGATTAAACACACACCACATGACCACCCTGATCATGGGAATTTGCAACTAGCACTTGGGGAGATCAAGCAGTTGGCAGACAGGATGAATAAGGGGGAAAAGGAAGATGACCAAGCAGAGAGAGAGGCAGAGAGATTAAGAGAAATTGAAGCTAGTATTGAAAACATGGCAGATGTAAGTTAACCAAGCTATGGTACGCTAAGTATTGATATCATACACTGCTTTGGTATCAGAGATAATGTAGTTCTAAATTCATCTAAACCTTGAATTTTGTACCCAATTGTCTAGTTCATAATCATTTGAATTAGTTGTATGTCCATGATGGTTGTTTATCTTGTTGATAAATAATTGAAGTTCAAGTTAAACCACAAAGTTTTGAAGTAATAATTGTCATACATAATTTTACAGTAAGGACAAACTCTAAACATTTGTAGAGTTTTGAGGATGTAAGCTATGAAAGGACTTTTAAAATATCTGTTACAGAACAACTGTAATTTATCTCTTCAAGTGAATATAAGCAGCGGTCAAGTTTATACAGTTTTCCGTAAAAGTTCTTTTTATTGATAATCAGAGCTAAAAAATTGTTGTTAGTCTTTGACCCTTATAAAGTCCATGCTCACCAAAGTTAAAGTGGTACATGAAATTCTCACCAAATCATCAATGTTTTTACTCAGTTGGTGCATCCAGGCAGAAGATCGATTAGACAAGATCTAGTTGCTGAAGTGGTATGTTTTGTACATTTCTATCTAACTGTAGACTTGGGCAAGAAGTAAATGTAAGGGTACGGACCTCTTAAAAGTCTGTGTTTGTTTTGATTTGAAAGAAGCATCAAATCTAAAGAAATACACTTCACTTACATCAGTAATCATGTAAAACCGCGTCAAAGATACTTTTGGACACCGCGATGCTTATAACTATAAAAAAATTGCGACAAAAAATGCCTAACATCTAAATTATGTTTGAAATCATTAACCGATTTAAAAACGTTAATGTAAAAAATAATTTGTTGTCAAGTTCAAGTCAGTTAATAAAACGACAATTTCATTTAAAGGAATATTCAAACAGCAGAGCCACAAAATCATAAATCGATTGAAAACAACTATGCGTTTTTCGGTAACAAGAAAAATCGGTAAATAACCTGTCTAGTTAGAAATTTAGTTTGTATGTCTCTTTTTCACATCAGTTAACAACATGGCGACGATCCAAGACAAAGCTGACGCGTGGTATTCGTTTTTAGATAAATAGCAAAGATTTGTCAAAGAAAACCAACTTTTGTTATTTAACCAATTTGATTGTTGAAAAATGCGATATACATTTTAACTGTATACTGGTCAATTTCTACTTCACATCAAGGCGCACTGTCGATGAAGCAGCCATGAATTGATGAACCAGAAAATTGCTAAGTAATTGTTCAATGGCGAGCATCCTGTTTAAATGTCTTGTACTAGTATAAATACGAGAACTTTGTTCAATGAATTTTTATGGTTTATACCTTTAATTGGTTTTCAATGGGTTTATACCTTCAATTGGTTTTCAATGGGCTTATACCTTCAATTGGTTTTCAGTGGGTTTATACTTTCAATTGGTTTTCGATGGGTTTATACCTTCAATTGGTTTTCAATGGGTTTATACCTTCAATTGGTTTTCAATGGGTTTATACCTTCAATTGGTTTTCAATGGGTTTATGCCTTCAATTGGTTTTTAATGGGTTTATACCTTCAATTAGTTTTCAATGGGTTTATACCTTCAATTGGTTTTTAATGGGTTTATACCTTCAATTAGTTTTCAATGGGTTTATACCTTCAATTGGTTTTCAATGGGTTTATACCTTCAGTTAGTTTTCAATGGGTTTATACCTTCAATTAGTTTTTAATGGGTTTGTACCTTCAATTGGTTTTCAGTGGGTTTATACCTTCAGTTGGTTTTCAATGGGTTTATACCTTCAATTAGTTTTCAATGGGCTTATACCTTCAATTGGTTTTTAATGGGTTTATACCTTCAATTGATTTTCAGTGGGTTTATACCTTCAGTTGGTTTTCAATGGGCTTATACCTTCAATTGGTTTTCAATGGGTTTATACTGTACCTTCAATTGGTTTTCAATGGGCTTATACCTTCAATCGGTTTTCAATGGGCTTATACCTTCAATTGGTTTTTAATGGTTTATACCTTCAATCGATTTTCAGTGGGTTTATACCTTCAGTTGGTTTTCAATGGGTTTATACCTTCAATTGGTTTTCAATCGGTTTACACCTTCAATTGGTTTTCAATGGGTTTATACCTTCAATTGGTTTTCAATCGGTTTATACTTTCAGTTGTCTAGCTGCTGGAAAATTGATTAATAAATGTTTATTTATACGTTAGCTCCATTTCAAAACACCGAACCTGCATTTTGTTTAAATATCCCTCGGTGATAATTGGATTGATTTCGCTGATTTAAAGTGCCCTAAATCGATGAATTAATTCTGTCAGGACGAAACCAACAGCCACGGTCTTGTGAGCTTTTTTTTAGTAATAAGGTTCGTTTGTTTTTGTGATTTGGATGAAAAATTTTCAGTCTTAAAGTTCATAATTTTTGAATGAAGTGCACTGTTTGGCCCCGATCTCAGCAGAGAAAAATTTAGTAACATTACAATAGTTTACTATCCAATAAAACGTCTTCTTTGGTTGTAAACCGTTAGCTCATCCCAGAATGTTCTTCAAAAAGCCATGTAATAAATACCGTATTAACCTTGTATGCTCGATCCGTACAAAGCGTCTCGCTTGAGCCATAATAATGGAAGAAATGTTTGGTCTGTAACTTGAAGAGTAGTAAATAAAAAGAAGTAGTAAAGAAAGAAGTGTACTTTATACATCTCTTTTTAACCATGTTTCCTTGATCCGTACCGTAAGTTACAGATGCAAGTTTTTTTTCTCATGGTCCAAGTTACGGACCTCGTATTATCAGATGCATTCGACTTTGTTGATCACAATAAAAAACAAACTACTCTACCTATATATTTGTATAGTTTGCCTATAAAGAAAATTAATATCCTGTAATTCAGTTACTGTAGCAAATCGAATGGTACCAAGAATATGAAACAAAGAGAACAAAATGTTCACTATACTACGAGGACAAGATTTCAAGCGCGCACGCACTTTTTAAAGCAAACTCGTTGTGGAGAGGACAAGATTTTATGCAAAAGTCGTCTTCTCGAAGACAAGTTTCCTTAAAAAGTGCGCGTGTGCTTGAAATCTTGTCCTCGTTCTCGTCCTCGTCCTCGAATCTAAAGGTCTCTATTATGACTATGAAAACAATGTCGCTTCTAAATTTCCTTACTTTGGTTATTTGTCTCTTGATGAGATAATATAGAAAAATGAATGGTAGTATTTGAAGAACTGGGTTATATATGGTAGAAGAAAGAAGCATTATGGAATCACAGATACATGTAAATCTTACAAAAAGTGTTAAATTGAACAAATAACACGGAAGTGTTCGGTTGGAGTTGATTGCTTTTGCTATTTTGATGTCTTGTCTATTTTATGGTGGTGTGTTTGATGCTGTTAGTGTCGAACTTTGTAGTGAAGCGAAGAAGATATGAAAAGTTATAGGTACTGATAGGTCAACCCAATCTCAGGTATTATATTGGGAAAACATATGTCAATTGTATTTGGAAAGTATTCTTTGAGGTCACCAGCATCAGTTTTGGTCTAAAAGCCAATCTATTACAACTTATATAGGTATTCATTTTCATATTTTTTGTCAAAACGTTATTACTAACAGTTCGTCCTTGAGTTTTCGTAATAAATTTAATGGTACTTGTCACTGCATGAAATCGTAAAATTTATGTTGTTAATAGCTTACCGTGTTGCCTTGCGTTTTGTTTCAGAGAGGAACAATAACAAAGAAAGATCGCTGTTTGTTTCTTTTCAATGATTTGCTTATCTGTGCAACTGTCAAGAGGAGAGCAAATGCTCTACGGAGGGGATCACTTAGCTTGTAAGTCTCAAGATACTCACGTTCTCAGCTGTAATGTAACTGACTGCATATTAAGGAATTCAGTTTTTACTTGACAATTTACCTAGCAGTTTTGTTCTCATTCTTCTACTACACGGAAAAAGGATAAAATTATACTTAGCTTCTAAATCAATGCTTTGAAACGTTGTTTCCACAGGTTTTCTGGTCAGTCTGGGACAGAGTTCAACAAGTACAAACTACTTTGGCAGTTACCTCTGGAATATGTGGATATTATCAAGTGTAAGTTTCTAATGTATTATTTTTTTAGTGCTTTTACAATTTTCTTAGTAATCATTGTAAGAATGCATCCACCTAGAAAGTATCTTGAATCGAATAAATAATTATTAGGTTAACTAACAGTTATATTAGTGCAATTTTGAGTCATTGAAATATCTTATACAGTGGGTTGAAAAAATTACTAAAGATAATTGAGAGAGAGTCTTTTGAATGTAAATGACTATATGCTTCTTTGGTTCATGGTAAAGATAGGAATGGCGAATGAATGTATGTGGAGATAAATTTGGGAATTTGTTTTTTTTTTCTCAAATTACCAATGAATAAAACAAAGAAGCCTATAGATTGTGGCTCCATAGCTATTTTAATCAATAATTTTTAAATAATGCATGAGCTTTTCTTCTAAAGGTTATGAGTTTGATTGTACTACTGTCCCCAACAAATTCATAGTCCAAATTTAGCACCAATTTAGCACTTTAAGTGAAGTATGAATGCTGTAATGTTGTTTCTGAATCACCAACAGCGTCACCAGAATCAGGCAGAAGAAACAGTCTTGAAAAACAGCTGGAAAAGCTCGACAATGATATGGCTGTATTGAGTCAAATTAGCTCTCTGGCAGACACTCTTGACATTCAACATCAGGTATTACACTTTGCACACTCTCCATTCTGTAACCATTAATTGCAATAAACGTTAAAATACTGAAGAATTGTTGTATGAAACTTTGCACTTTCAAATCATTATAGTGAAACTTTAAAAAGCAAAAAATACAGTACCAGAATGATTTTCTCTTCAAGTTAAGCAAGTAGCCTGCTATTTAATGCAGTGTAATCTTTGGATGCCAGTGAACATGCAATACATACGATGTGCGGCTCAAGTTGATATGATTAGAAAGTTCTAGGATGCCACTTAGTGCATTCTTTTACAATGCATTAGTTTACTGTTCACCCTTTGCTGTAACAGTAGAAATACATTCAATGTCGAAATAGAGATGGTTCGCGGCATGTTTTAATTATATAAGGAGGGATGATGGGCATGGTTTGAGAAAAGCATTACATGCAGTTTGAAGTGAAGGGAAAGAGAAAGCCAGCACGACCGAGGAAGGCATAGAAAATGCCAGTGGAGAAGGAGAGCAAGAGTGTTGGCTTGGAGGAGGATGCAATGAATTGAGTGAGAGATTTCTGACAGAGTGAGATACATCCAGCCACTGTGTTTACGGGGACAAACCCCGATCAAAATTGTATCAATGATGATGAAATAGAATTGTAAGTATTGTCACTATGAACAAATTATAGTGTACTCACAACACTCACTTTCTATTGGAATTAAGTAGTTAATAACTAGTTTATTATACGTTTAAACTGGTACATGACCTAACGTTTAAAAGTAGGTACAAAATATCAAATCATTTGTTTACAGATGTGAGTTATTTAAATGTGTCCTAAAAGAAGAACAAACATATTAATTACTTACTTGTTTGGTTTTAGGTTTTAGACACTTCAATCAGAGATCTTATGAATGAGGTTAGTCGACAGATCCAGGACAAGAATGTCCCAATTCCAACGCATTCATCTACAAAACTAGAACTCCAGGCGCAGACAGAGTGAGTTTGAAAAGCTGTTCATATTAATTTTTAGCCAAGCATTACACACATTCTTGTTGAAGGTTGTGTAAAACTCATGTAGTTCTTCGCTTACCTCATATACACACTTGATTATAAATAACTTATACAAGGAGAATACAAATTTAAAAAAGTGAAAACAGATTCGGAAACTTTTAAACTGTATTGAGCTTTCACTGGCCTTTTATAAGTTTTATACATTTTAATAGCGTTTTTATGCCTAAGGTACATATTTTTTTTAGATAAAGGTTCTGTGTACCATCTCATGGATGAACTTATTTCTGCATTGTTCAAAATCTTAAGGCTAGTCACCTTGATGAAACAAATAAGTAAATGAAAATATGTAAATTTTCAGTCGTAGGTGCTATATTTATGTAAACATTTTGAGAAAAGTGCTGTAGGTCGTTATGAAGTTTTTCCACTAAGACCTTAAATTGTTGCTCACCGACAGAAATTGTTTGTAATTAAACAAAAAAGTCGAAAACCTATATTTATAATGAAATTTAAAGTCATACAACTATTGAAATTGCTAAATATAGTATCAAACTCCTCCCACTTTTTGACACGTGTTTTACGGTCCACAACAAGTCTGAAATTGCGCATGCGTTACAAATCAGTGACGTGTTTTAGAAAATTACGTTTTAGATAAATACTCTGCATACAATTACACGTCAAACATCACTAATTATCCAACACAGACAAAAAAGTTATAACTATATAATTATATATTATCTTTTTGCTAAAGAGGATGATATATTTTTGTTGCCATTGTGACTTTAAAGTGTATAACAATTGAATCTATAATCTAGTAAGTAGATTTCTTGACGTTTACCCGTCTGTATAACGGGCCACTACTGTGTATGCTTTTATATAACGAGAAATATTCCTTGATGGTAATTTTTTCATTTGCAGAGAGGGACCTGATACTTTTATATTTCTTTTCCTTGAAACTGAAATAAAAAATTCCTGGGAAGCGTACTTTGATGATGCTAAACAAAAGTTAGGTGAGTTTTCATTTTACTCCTTCACTTGATAATAATTTGAGGAGATGTCTCAATTCCAAAACAATTGCGATAAACTGTTTTTTCTGGAGACAATTTTAGTTGTAAAAAATGTGAAATAATGCATTGGTGATTCATCTTGTTTAACTCATAGGCCAGTAGCCAGTAGGTTAATTGTACAGAGTCGGTGCTTCAGTTTATTGATTTAAGCCAAGAATATAAAATTCACCTTTAAAAAAGTTTTGTAAAATCGGCAAGAAAACCCGAAAGAAGCCAAAGGCTTATTGACATTGGTCACCTTAAATGAATCCTACTTTGAATTTAAAACAGACTGTAACAAGTCGGACAAGGTAAAAAAACTAAGTTTGTGAAAAGTTAAAAGCGAAAGTGAAGTATTTGTAGTACGTTTGCCGGGGACGTTTTTGCTGTGATGCAGGGTCAGGAAAAACAATCCTCTTTTTGTTCTTGAATTCTTGTATTCCCGAACATGCATGGTATGAACATAATAAAATGTGGGGTGCAACGTTTAGGCATGTAAACTTGAACCTCAATTTCAGGGATTTCTTTAAAGTTGGTAAGTTTGGCTAATTAGCTATTAGACTTGGAGGACATCAGGCCGTAGCCTGAATGGGCTATTCAACCTTGTAGACCATGAGGCCGAAAGGTTAAATTGTTTTAGTATGACCCTGCTAAGCGGTTACTGAAAAAGGATGTACGCGGGAATTAGATTATTTATGAAACCTCTGATATTATCGCAAAATGGGGTTCTTTTTACTACTAAGTAAGTTATTACAAGTAGTTCTCTATAGTGTAGAATAGCCATCAGATTTCAGAGTGCGTGTTAAAGGATTTAATGGAGCCGAAACCAATTGTAGAGTTGCACACAATTTGGGCATCCTGCTGATGAACAGTGGCTGTTTTGCTTTTTTTTTTCAGCGGCATTGTAGTTATGTCTGTTCAGATATATATTTGAAACAGGAAAAGTTTGCTATTCCATAACTCAACTAGTCAAATTTATCTATTTAACTAAGATTTTTTAAATAGAGGAACCAAATAAACTTACCTTGTCCAAAGAGCTAGAGCCCAACGAAGTGGAAAACTCTCAATTGAACAAATTGCCTGGATGCTAAGTAGTTTCATTGAATTTACGCGGCTGCTAAGCTTGACGTTGTTCGCATGTTTTCAAAATGGCGAAGATAGAAGTCCTAAAAAACTTTTTGTAAAATAAGTTAGATTTCGGTTTACGGAAATAAGTAGATACGGTTTTTGTGAGGAAATACCTCTTAACTGAATTGATCTCAGCAAAATGGAGCTAGCAAAGCGTGAGAAAGATAAACTAGCTTTACGTATGATGACAAAAAACACCACTTCAAAAACTAAAGTTAAAATTGTGGATGAAGATACTTACGTGCAGGTAACAACTTAACCCGAGAATTATAAGAATTCATTGAATACTTATTATAACTATTACAAGATGTTTGTATGTTGAAGATGTTGCTTCTGATATTCTCACTTATACAGTCCATGGTTTGGCTAATATGGATGGAAAAGATTGCCCACATTTTTTTCACTTGATATCTTTAACCACTCTTCTGTAGCTACATCTACATCTACATCAATTTCTTGCAAAATCCCTCAGGGACGTCATGCAAGTGGTCGGCTGGCATTGAGTTTATAGGAGGGAAGATTTGAAGCGGTTTGAATCAGGTATATTAAGCATTTTATTTGGAAGAGCGATAGTTCTGGGCCAGAAACTGAATTTATAAGTATCACAGTGAGATTGCAGGGGGAGGAATTTCATTGGGTGTGATTTCCTGGTTTTCTGAACAAGTTTGATCCGGACATATGGTGGAATTTTGATGGCTACCATTCCATGCAGTGTTTTATGCAGGAGAATCAGACGTGAGATTTTTCTTCTGTGCTCGAGGGTTTGCCACTGTAGATGGTTTAAGGCCTTTGTTACACAGCCCGGTTCTCTTCCATGCGTTCTTGTAACAAAACGGGCAGCACGCCTCTGTACACTGTATTTAGGTCATTGTTT
>JAOTRI020107304.1:0-13423 GCA_028564885.2 Zoanthus sanctaehelenae | reverse complement strand
GAGCTATATTTTTTTAAATAGACAATGAACTTTTATATATTTTTACGCATTTTATATATTATCAAATTTTTAGTATTTTTTTATTGTTTTACTATTAATGTAGTCAATGTAGGTTTTTATAGATGGATTTCGAAATAAAAATTATTATTATCTAAAATTATTATTATTATTATTATTATTATTATTATTATTATTAACATTATAATTATTTTTACTCGGGCTACCTGTGGTAGGCCAAGTCTAGGTTTGGGTTTCCCATTTATTTCTCTATCAATGAACCTATCAACAATGTCGAAAAACCTGTAAGCATGTGTGTTGTAATCAGTCAGCAGTTTTCCCATGGTCAAATTTAATGAAGTTTAATACAGTATAATACAGTTTAATACTTCTCGCTCTGATGGTCAAAGTATACACAAATTAATGATGGACATGGCAATTGTTTGAGTCAACTCGCTTCATATTTTTGTCAATTCAATACGGAATGTGTTTCTAGACCTATTTTGCGACTTCAAAATGGGATTATTTTTCCTTGCAATTACTACAAGTATTGAAAAAAAGCTTGATAGATTGTTGTGCTTTGCTTTATGGCTGCTTGTGTCACTCGAGTTTGTTGTCGGCAAGCTTCCAAATAGTGCATAATTTAGTCTTTGTCACGATGTCAAATATGAATTGCTAAATATTATTCTTCCTGCTAATATCTGTAATTATTTATTCAAATTGGAAATGGCTAGATCTATAAAGTTTTGCAATATCTTTATAAGGTTCATTTTTTCAAACTTTTCCCATCAACTGAAAAGCTGCAGTCTAGACAGCAGTACACATTTAAAATTTTTTTTGTTTTATTTCTTTATATTTCTTAACATTTTCATATATTTCAACCCAAATTTATGTAAGAAATACTTTTTGTAGTTAAACTCAAACATAAAAGTTAAAGTTCCATAGAAGAAAGAACTAAACAAAATAAATACAGTTTAAATTTTTATTATGCAATTAAAGCGGTATGTCAACTTCCTTGAAATGCTTTCAACCATAAAAAATTCTTAAGCGTAGTTTACAGAACTGACGAGGATAAATTTTATGGTAGGAAAATGGTTATTGATTATTTGTAAACTTTTAATTGACAATAACTATGATATAAGAGATTTTCTTTATTTTGTTTTTAGACATTGAATTATAGCTTGCATTTCTGAGGTTAGGCAATTTTTAGGCCAAATAATTTATTTTTTGATACGAACATAAAACTTGGCATAACTAAACTTTAGACCCATCATTATGAATCCAAACATTAGGTAGCCACAGTAAACACGTGTGTACACCTCCTCAGCCTCACAGTAATTTGTGCATGCTGTTGTGGAGACTGAGTTGCTAAATAGATTTTTTACTTTTTGATAAACTAATGGCAAATCTCAATAAATAAATAAATAAACTTTTTGTAGAACAAAAAGAATCTAGTGTTAATGGAAAGTTGACTGTCATGCTGCAATGAATGTCCAGCTTAAAACAAGGACAGCTAAAGGAGTACATTCTTTCAATCAGATATGGTCTATCAGCTGATGTATTTCACTCGCTGTTAGTAACAGAAATGTTTGTTGTACATTAAAGTGAAGCAAAATTTGCAGGTAAGAAACTCAGTATGTGGCAGCAAATTATTATAAATTAGACACTTTCTAATGAAACCACTGATAGTCCTTTGATATTCTGCTACGTCATTTCAAGTACAGTAAACAACATTAAAGCTGCCAGGCTAATCATTAATTTATATACTGCACTGAACTGACTTTAATAGACATTATATCAGGCACTCTGGAGTTCCGTGGGAAAAAAATAAAATTCTGCAGAATTTTTCTGCCTAATTCTGTGGTCAAAAGTAAAACTTTTGTGGCAAAAAATCAAAATTCCACGGGCAAAAATAATTAATCTTCACATTGGTTGCAATATTTGTGTTGCAAGGCAAGTTGCTTACAATGTTACATGCTGCAACTGGTTAGTAACATTGCAAAAAGTAGAAGTTTGTAAAACTTTTCTTGCAACTTGCAATGTTATGCTGCCAGTTGCATAGACAGGGTTCGTCCGCTGTTTTCAAAGCAAAATTTAATGACTTTTTAAGGACTTTTTAAGGTAAGATTATTGGTTTTTGAGAACCTACGCCATGGGACATCAACCACCAGAACTGACCTAAAACCAAAGTTTTTGCGATATTGCAATATTCCTAAATTGACACAGTTCTATAGTTATAGGCACGTTTTAGTGCTGTTTTTCACGGACCTGTCACTAAAGTCTATAAAACAACAAAGGTTTGATTTGGCATTACGTAAGCTGACTGAACTATTACTGTGCACTTTTTACAGTTAATTTGTAAGCTAAGTTCATGACTCGTGATTCAAACAAAATGCCGACTTCAGTGACAAAGAAAAAAATTAAGGACTTTTTAAGGACCTCGACTGTTTTTTGTAAAATTTAAGGACTTTTAAGGCCTCAAATATTGGAAACTGAAATTTATGGACTTTCATGGTTTTTGAGGACCTGGACGAACCCTGAAAGTAGAAGCACATATGCATGGTTACAAATTGGCATACCCTTGAACCACTTTAGTTTTCTTATTCCAAACTTTTCTTAATTTCCTCACAATGTTTTTGGCAAATAATTTCAGAACATGTTAAAAAATCTCTGGTTTCGCCTTTATTGAAGGACAAACCACACAGGAACTTATTTCCAAAAGTTATTCTTAATGACAAGATGTGTCATTTCATGTGTAAAAGAAAAGAACAAAATAGACAATTTTGTACATAAAATTCTTTTTAGGAGTTTCAAGATTTTCAAAAGTTAAATCTATTGAATTTTAGGATCCGGGTTTCCACGTTCTTTAATGATTTGGTAAAAATACAGTAGCTTACAGCAAACAATTTTTCTCTAACACCAAATTAATCAACAATTAGTGTAGTTTCACACTCACAAACTATTCAGGTCCGGAGAACGAGGTACTATTGCTAAGATACAGATAAAACATTTACTGAAAATGGACTTTCAACAAAGAAACATTATTGTTCAAAACCACGCAAGTTCTGGTAATAGGTGATACATGTGACGTGTGACTTTTGCTAATTTGCATCTTATTGGCTAGCCACAGAACTTGAATCTTCAAGAACGCGTAGCCTCTCTGCAATTAATTTGCTTAAACTCTCTGAAACTTAGCAAGTTTGTCTTTCTTATCATGACCTTTTGAGCCATCTAAAGCCAAACTTCTGGTAGGTAATATAACCAACTATCACTTAAAGTTTGCATTACTACGGTCATACATGTAAATTCCAAGCACGTAGCCCACCGCCAGTAATGTAACATCAACAGTAGTGTAAGAATCGACAAGAAATTCAAAATCCAAGAAGGAACTTACTAGAAGTCAGTGTTATCATTCATGAGTAAACACTTCTTTAGCAGCAGTTCTGACCCTATTCCATTCTAAATCTTGTAAAATATATTACCTGTTGTCTGAAGAGAGACAGCTTGTCATCAATAGGATCATTACGAACCATTCTTTTTTCTATCAATCCATTAATTGTACTTGTCAACAGTTTAATCTACAAAAATTATGTAAACATACAATCAGTGTTACTTTTCAGTTTCAGAGTGAACAACATTTAATTGTCGCATTTTTTATTTGCTGCATTGCAAAAAATTAGAGATTTATACTTTAAAATATTAATGTAGGTTGCTCATTCATTTCCCAACTGTTATTACGGTTTTATTTGACCTTTCGACCCTAGATTTCTGATTTATGCTAGTTGGTAACTTTTAGGTCTTCATCATTATTTAATACCTTATACACAGAAAGATTATCACCCTCAACTGCCACCATCATCATCACCATCATCGCCATAATTGTCATCGTTATCATCACCATCATCACCATCACAACCATCATCATCATCACCATCATCACCATCACCATCATCATCACAACCATCATCATCATCACCATCATCATCATCACCATCACCATCACAACCATCATAACCATCACCATCATCACCATCACCATCACAACTATCATCACCATCACCAACATCACCATCATCATCACTATCATCATCACAACCATCATCATCATCACCATCATCACCATCATCATCATCAGCAGCAGCAGCATCATCACCACAACCATCATCATCATCACCATCATCACCATCATCATCATTATCATCATTACAACCATCATCATTACCATCACCGTCATCACCATCACAACCATCATCATCATCACCATCATCACCATTATCACCAACACTACCAACAATTTTATCATGATCACCAGTGCCATACAATAATCATCACCCTAACCACTATCATCATAACAATTACCATTATCTATAAAGGTTAAAATACCTGTTTGTTCAGTTCATCAAGGTCTGAGTGCCCCATTGCTGGTTCATTGGCAACTTTCTGAAGGTCCTTGCAATAATTGTGTTTTGTCTCAATCTCCTGAGAAATGAAAATGAAAGCTAATGAACACGGCAAAATAAAGGAATCAACAACATCATTAGGCTAGCCAGTTGAAGATAGATTTCAAACAGTTATAGCTTCGATACTTTTTAACACCTTACACTTCTGCCCACACAACTATATGACAACATATAAAACAAATAAAGCACTGTAAAGCTGGTATTCAGACTTGTTTCTATATTACGCTTGTACCTATTATATGAGAGAACTGATTCCACTCATATCAGCACTGATTACAACTAGCGTGTAAAGGAACAAAGATGGAATCACTTCAAGGCCTTGTGAAGAATCTCTAAGAGGAGAACCGTTAGATGTCAAAAGTGGCCTTTTTCGAAACTTAAGCCTTAAACTAATTTAAATCAAATTTAACTGCTTATTTAAGGCAATTAACAAAATTTATCAACAAAAACGATACTTTGTAAAAAAATTCCGAATAAGCAGTAAAAAACGTTGAAATAGTTTGGTGTTAAAAAGTTTTTTTGACTCTTTGATACATCCTTTAACAACCTCATTGCTAATAAAAGCAGGATCTGGAATGATGATAAAGGGAAAGAGGGCTGAAGGAATACTATATCTTATCCTGAAAAGTTGTGCAAAACTCTACCTACTTTTACTTTACACACTTTTTTATTGATTCTAGAACTGCAGTTTCTTCCCAGTCACCTAATGTTTGACTCCTTATGCCATATCAATTATTTAAAACATTAGATTAACTTTTTACCTTGGGAAGTTTTTCTTGGCAAAGGTACATACTAACTTTGTTCTCTTCATCTAATCTCTTGATCAGATCTGAGGAAAATAACGATATTATCATTGCTTGCAGGTATTTTATCCCTTGAACATTTTGTTAAACCAATCATCACCACCATCGTCACCAATTACCATCATTATCATAATCATCATCATCATCATCAATTGTTATCATCATCTTCTTTAAATAAAGTTCCTAGCTTCCCACTCCAGGGGTTGGACGTGATATTAGTTGCACAAGTTCCACTACCATACTGCGTGACACATCTAACACCTAGCACACTCCCAAGGTTCCAACTTGCCACCTTTAGGTGGCCAATGCCACCAAAAAATAACCGCTGGCCACTAGATTTTTTGAACTTGTGGCCAGCTGGCCACTACAAGATTGTATGGAACCTTTGCGACTGATTAAGTAAAAGTCTTTGTTTCTAATAAAATGGTAAACATTGTGATGAACATATGAAGCTTATCTGCTTTCTTGGGCAAACAAATCTGGAGACATATGCAATTATTGTTGTCCCCAAAACAACAGATGCAGACGTAATACTAATACAATAATCGCCATGGTTACGTATGTACACAGAAATGTTTATAAACACAAGTTTTGAAGCACTTGGTCGGTTTTGTTCCCGTGGCCTCTCGTTCTTACTGTTTTTGTGTCCTTGCAAAAAGACTTAAGGCAGGGATCTATTTTAGATTTTTGTTCTGGAGCTGAGAAGAGAAGCGTTGCAGATATAACTGATCCTGGTGAATCAGATCATAGTGAGAAAGCATTACATGGTATTAAAAGTAAGAAAAAAGTCGGAAATTAGAGCTTTTAAATACTAGGTATTAGCTCACCTGTTTGGATTACACGTTGAATATATATTATGATACTGGCCACTGAAACTTGTGCTCTGGCCACCAAATTTTTGCCTCTGGCTACTTGAAAAAAATTTTAATTTCGAGCCCTGACTCTATACTTGGGGTAAAGGGAGGAAGCCCTACAAGTCACACAAAGGTAGGAGGTCCCTAAACATTTTTCATTCTGATTTTGTTCAGGTACAGTAATCTTACTCTCTTCAGCACCATTACTGCAACTAGTTTGGTACCTAGTTGGTAGCAGAACGTATTAACAACCTCCTCTAATGAGTAAAACAACAAAATAATAACTATATTATTTGGTGTACCTGCCCCAGTGGTACCAACACCTTGTGCTCTCAAGTCCTTTAGCTGTTGCTGCATTCTCTGAAACCTTTGTTCCACATGAAGAAGCTAAACATATATAGTAAATAAGTTTTAACAAGAGATACTTCATCATTTAAAATTTTGGTAGACTATTATGAAACACTTTATTTTTGGAGGAACTTTGAAGATTGCATTCATAATCAGTCGAATATAGAAGTTCAAGTAGAAAAATTGGAATCAAGAATCATTTAAAAACTTGTACTGTTGAGTGGTTGTAACA
Organism: Zoanthus sanctaehelenae; assembly: GCA_028564885.2. Lineage (NCBI taxonomy): Eukaryota > Metazoa > Cnidaria > Anthozoa > Zoantharia > Zoanthidae > Zoanthus > Zoanthus sanctaehelenae. Next base: position 6,729 of record JAOTRI020107304.1, on the reverse strand, counting down.
CCCATAGTACAACCATGGATTCAACTCTTTTGCCACTGGAATGTTAAATGATTATGAAGAAAAGAAAGAGACTGCTCACAGTCTACATATGCTGGAAGTAGCAAACACCTCATTTTCATTTCTTTTAAGACATTGTGAGTCGGTCTGGTCAAGAGAATTGAACCTGAGCCTCCTTCATGGCAAACTCACACCTAGACGGGAAAAGCTCATCCATATGCATTAGACTAAAATGAGAGCAAAAGGCCTCTTTGGGGGGGATGTCTAAAACAAAAGCTAATGCTTAAAACGTCAACCAAGAGCAACCTTAAAGTTGCTTAATAACGAACATAGTAAGTGTCATAATTCTTCATAAATTTAAAATATTGATTCTAAGATAACTGATATTGAAGAACCTATTAATCTATCTTATCAACATAAAAGAAGTCACTAATTGATGTGAAGAAGAGTATAGTATCACCATGCAAGTTTACCTGGTTCTTTTGATCCAGCTTTTGTTGATTAACTGTTTGCTCCTTTTCCCTTTCAACACGAAGATTACGAGCTGCCAGAAGCATCTTATCGTGGTTTCTCACTGTCTCCACCTGAGCAAAAAGCATTATTTTTTTATTTATGTATATTTTAAAATAAATCTCGATATCTAATATCAAATTGAATGTTTTGTCTTCAACACTGTCCTGTAGCATTTAAATATTGTACATGGCATGGATAAGACAGAAAAAAGTTTGAGGTTGTAAAGCACTTGTAAGAGTAATAATTTTATTCAGTAAAAATCAAGATCTGGGAACATGGCAATAAAAAAAATATTTACAGTATCACCACCATGATGATAATAATTCCAGGAAAAACTATATTATGCTAGCTTGCCCAAGTCAACTTTCAGCTTGCCTGACCTTTTGGGGGACCTGTCTGAGTACTTGGCTAGGGACCTGTGTGAGTGCTTGTCTATGGACCTGTCTGAGTACTTGTCTGGGGATCTGTCTGAGTACTTGTCTGGGGACTGGACTGAGTCCTTCTCCGGGGACCTGTCTGAGTACTTGTCCAGGAATCTGTCTGAGTACTTGTCTGGGGACCTGTCAGAGTACTTGGCTAGGGACCTGTGTGAGTGCTTATCTGGGGATCTGTCCGAGTACTTGTCAAGGAACCTGTCTCAGTCCTTGTCAGGGGACCTGTCTGAGTACTTGTCAAGGAACCTGTCTGAGTACTTGTCTGGGGACATGTCTGAGTACTTGTCCTGGGACCTGTCTGAGTACTTGTCTGGGGACCTGTCTGAGTGTTTGTCCAGGGACCTGTCTGAGTACGTTTCCAGGAACCTGTCTGAGTACTTGTACTGGGAACTGTCTGAGTGTTTGTCCAGGGACCAGTCTGAGTACTTGTTAAGGGACCTGTCTGAGCGATTGTCAATTGAGCAAAAGACTATAAAATACGAAAAGTTACTTTCCCAGCCTCAAAATGTACTTGTCCGGAGTAAGGGATGTTGATATTGCCAAGCCAAACCAAAAAGGATTTAAACCACATAAAATGAGCTATTAATAAAATTAATACCTTTTTTTGCATCCTATCAATACGTTTCTTTAGTTGTTCTTTCTCCTCTTCCATATTTACAATGTCCTACATTTTTCAGAGACAAAAAAGATAAAAATGTTGAATTAAATCTAAGTCCAAATTCTAAAATTTGACTTACATTCAATTCTGAATGACTAGTTTCAAAACTGGTTTCATAAGGAAGAAAATAAGAAGTAGATTGTCTATTAACCCCCTATCTAAAGATAAATTTCAATAAATCAAATTAATATACAATTATCTATGCTGTTGCTTTAGAATGGCTTTCAACAGAACATAGACAACTACAAATATATCATTACTTATAGCCTATAGCCTAAAACAGACAATGTCAAGGAAATTCTCTAAACTAAGCATAAAATTTTTATAAAAATTATAGGTTATTTGACACATAAAAAAATTCACCTTCTTAATATCTCCTGTAGAAAAACCAGAGTTCTTAAGTTGTTCTAAAGTTCTGTGTGTTTCTTTGAACTGTTCTACAAGTTCAAGATACTGAAACAGAACATGAATAAAAGTGTTAATAAAAATAAACTACACGTACTGTTTGACAGTTAAGTTCTCTGCATTACTAATAATAATATTATTAACACAGGGCTTAAGTTAATGGCCAGTCAACAGAGAAAGTCCGCTAAGACTTGTGACAAGACCAGACAATAATTAATTAATTCCATTGGCAATAATCTTGATTGTTCTCACATATTCCACTTTATTTAAAAAACTGTAATGTCTTGAAAAAATGTTGTTGTGGTCTTTAAATGAATATCTTAGTTTATCATTGATCTGTACAGCTTATCGTTTGTTACAACCTACATCTATTATCAAATGGCTGATAAAATGATGCTCTACAATGCACTCTGACTAAGAGTTTTAACTGTTAGCTTGATGTTTTTGGTTTGATATTGTCATTATATTTAACTTTTTTAACACAATTTTCACCAGCCAAAACTAAGACACGTCCAAATTTAAATCAGTTTTCCCAGTCAGCACAACAGGATTTTATTTGAAAATTATCTTAAGCCCTGTTAACAACTGTACTCCAAAGGGGAGATGAATAGTGGTGGGGGTACCATGGTGAGTACTGCCAAGATGCAAAGGGTCAAAGTATATGATACTGTATGTATAGCGATAGGCACACACCCTGAAGGGAAAGTTTTTTACTAGAACAAAATAATGGGATAAAAAATTAATGGACTTTATTTTCAAAGAAACAATATGAAAACCTTATTTCTACATTTTTTAGCATGTGCACTTCCAGTCATCTTTACTTCTGCCTAAAAATCATCTGAGTTAAAGGAGCCAATCAGAACACAAGAAAATGACTATAGGTTGCTTTCATTGGTGAATAAGTCTGTATTACCTGTGGCCAATTAACAAATCATAAACATAGGGTCAAGTGACTTTGTATGAAAATCTAAAGTCTCCTAATCAATAAAAATCAATTCTAATTTTATTCTGGGTTTATCCCCATAATAAATCGAGGTGGCAGGGTTTACCCCACTATGGCAGCAATCTTGTCTCTAACTCCCACTCTCCATTGCACTCCATTCAATGCACACTCCTTCTTCTCCACTAGCATTTTCCATGTCTTACTCGGTCATCCTCACTTCCTCTTTCCTTTTACTTCAAACTCTAATGCATTTCTCAAAATATTCATATCATCCCTCTAAATGTACTCCGTACCATCTCACTCCATTACTTTTGCCATCTGAACCAATGTTTCATTCAATTCCAACATCATTGTAGGTCCCCAGTCCTCTTTTTCTCCATCAGTTTTGCACCACACATTGCTCTCACAATATTGCTTTTTCAGTCCTTCTCAAGTTTTCCATCTCATTTTCCCTCAAACACTACAATATATCTCACTCCCATATAACATTGTCAATCTTAAAAAACTCCAAATAATTATTCCTTTCATCTTAAGCGAGAACCTTTTTGAATTTAGCAACTCTCCACATTCCTTGAATTTCACCCACCCAATTCTTGCCCTTGCTGTGTTTTGTTATACAACATTTAGGAATCTAGAGAGGTTCCAAGGAGTATAGAGATAATAGGACTTGGGGTCCCTTGTAAGGATCTTACTCCAGGGCCTATGGTTTAACAGGTCCTTATCCGAGAAGATGTGAAAGTCTAACCATTTGCAGATGTTAGAGCAAAGGCAGCACTTTCTTCTCAATTATTTTAAGACCCTGAGTGATGGTCTGGCCGGGAATCAAACCAGAGACCTCCTGCACATGTACAGCAGACTAGCACCTTACCAACTGGGCTAACTAGGTGGCTGTTAAAGCTGCCTCACAACCACCACTTGCATTCACTCTATCCCCTAAATAACAGAAACTTTTCACTGTTTCCACCTCTTCACACAACTCCTCCACCAGTCCCACGAATCTATTAGCTTATTTCTTGCATCTTCCACCGACAAAATCTCTCTCCAACTTTGGGGTCATTCTCTTTACTTTAGCATATCTATTTTGGATGAATGGGCTTCCTGTGGTGCAAGATAAAACTGTGAGCAAAATCAATTTTGTGGGCTGGCTAGCAATTTTGGTTTAGGCACCTCTAGTAATCAGTTCGTTTCCTGCTATCTTTACAATGTTGATGTGATTTAAGTCTACTGTATTTACTGAGGAAGTAATCATCAAGGTTGCTGTAGCAACATTTCTAGAGGAAAAAGAGCTTTAACGAGTCTTTCAGCTTTCTTATGTGCGATTCTGTGTGATATTTCAACATGGACAACATGGACCAAAAAAGATGGGTCGTGTTTTAATCCAAGGAGATTAAAGGAATTATCTGCCAGATTGAGTACTTTGGTCTACGATGACACAGAAGAAATCGCCTGACGTGGCAAGTTAACGATAGTTTCTATTATTGTTATTTCATGTTGAGTTTATGTTTATAAACATTTAAATTTTTCTTGTAAACAAATTGTATACATATTTGTTCTAATGCTGGTTTCATGTTTTGTGTATGTCCATAATTGATTTATTTTTGTTTATTAGTAATTTTGGACTTAACTTTTACTTGAAATAAATAGATAAATGGTGATCCATAAGGTAGGATTGGCTATGAACAACGACTCTTTAATACTTAATATCCATACAAAAATATTTTGCAGTTCGGATATCGCAGCACTTTGCTTTCAATAGAAACCGCTAGTTTTATTCTGTATTCTGTGTACAGTAGTGTGCATTGCTGATCATTGCTTTTATTTTATTTGGTGGCTCCTACTGTACAGGTGGGCCTTGGATTATCTGCCTATTCCCTTGGCGCATTCAGGAATGTAAAAGCAGGCTTTCAGCAACTGCTTGGTTGATCATTCATTGACATTGTATTCATCCCACAAGTCAAATAGCTAAGTCTGGAGTTCACAGTACCTGCCTCTTTGGATTCTTTTTAGTTTTCTGTCTGAAACAAGACAGTTCTGCAGGGCTGTCAGTTTGGTCACTTTATGCAGGAGCTGAATAAGGATGTACAAAGTCAGTTGTCCTCATCCGGAGGTTCAGCAGTTGAGGCCATGGTGCTAACCCTCAATGTTGTTGTTTGTAACTCTTGTTGGAGCAAAGTGACTTCAAATATGGGGTGAAGTGACTTTTGTTTGCAAAATGACTGCGGACAAACTTACCATGGGGCGAAATGACTGGATACCATAGAGTTGGTAATGGTATTACTTAACAAGAGGCTGCAAGAGGGGTCTAGGGGCATGATCCCTTAGAAATTTTGAAATCTGGAAGCTCTAAACACTATTTCCAGCATTCCAGGCATCAAATTGTGTATAAAAATAAGGACAAAATTAGTAAACGCTCTTCGTCGGACTTCGGTGCTTACTGAAAGCACTGTTTGAGTGAATATATTTATTATCATAATGCATTTAAAGGGTTGCTTTTTACTTACCTCTTTGTTTTCCTGCTCCTCCAGAGCAAGAAAAACACTAGCACGAAGTTGTGCCTAAAACAAGACAATCGCAAAAGATACACTTTCAACAGCCAGTTATACATTGATTTTTTACGAGATAAGAAATGTTATCAAAAGTTTGTTTATAGTTAATCCCGTTAATTCTTACAAACTTATAAAAATATTTTAGATGTCAAAAGGCCAAAACCAAACAAATATTATTTTTTGGCGGTAAGAAATGAAGTGAAAAAAACTATTCTTTCTGTCTGTATAAAATTTAATTTACCAGCCTTCAATACAGTATATCAGTCGCTTGTTATTGAGTAAACTCTTTTTACAAAACTAGATCGGACCTTACCCTAATTTTACCAAGTACACCTTTACTTTCCAAAGTCTGTGCCACCAAATCCCTAAGCTCCGTATCCTCGTCCGCCGACATTTTGAATTTTTGGATCGGAATGTACCCAGTGCCTCATCACTCCTCCTTCCTGAAGGGGACTGGTGAAGGTAACCGAGCTTTAATCGACTTAGACCGAAATGTTTACGAAGGTGAACGAGAGGAGCCGAACTCCAGTTGCCCGCCAAATTCGCAACTCCAAAAATCACATGTACTTTGTGGGTCGGATTTTGTGTGGGACAGTCTGAAGATTTACTTTGTTTTATAAAGATTATGGCCGTTCAACCTTGCCAGCAGATTAATTTAGGTATTTTCCTTCTTCACGTCTTTTTGAAATATATTTTAAAGCTGACAATTTTTTATCTGCAGATAGTGCAGCAGAAAACGGCTTCCTGTCTTTCTACCGCACACTACCCGAGGTAATTTATTAATTAATGCGCTGAGTAATTTTAAAACACAAACAGTTATTGGATATATTAATTCGTGCATAGACTTCTAAGATAAAAGTTAAAACGAGAAGCCTTTCCATTTTTGATTTTGTTTAATATTTCGACCGTCATCCGACAGCCATCTTCAGAACGTTTGTGATTTGAAGATGGCTATCGGATGACAGCCGAAATATTAAACAACATCAAAAATGGAATGGCTTCTCGTTTTAACTTTTATCAGTTATTGAACTTTTTGTTTTGAAACAATTATGATATATTTTGTTGAAATGTTGTGTTAAATTGGTTTTGCATTTTTTGATTTCCAGAAACCGGAAACAACATTTCGAGTCTTCGATCGTTCGGTATGTAATGTATCAATTTATAAAATATTTAAGATAGTACAGTGGTTTCTATTGGCCGAGAGGTGTGTTTTCATAGGCCAATGAAAGTATA
>JAOTRI020107293.1:0-13423 GCA_028564885.2 Zoanthus sanctaehelenae | reverse complement strand
CTTATCTTATATATATTTTGTAACGAACTTTTGTATTCATTCTTCTGAAGATGGCATAAGTTATGCCAAAACATGTCTGTTTGTCAAGATTAAAAACACTATTCGTATATGTGAGAGTTACTTTAATTTATTTATCAATTGTGCAACTATGATGTTATGGTAAAACCCAGTTACCAAGACACTTTTTCAACAAAATTTAGGAATTTTACGGCCTCAAAAAAACATGTTTATGTATACTATTAACTAAAGACTTTTTAATACTACAGTGATTTTTTACACATATGCAACTATACTAAAAACAAAAGAAATTTAGACCAAAATATGAAGGACTGAAAACAGCAAAAGATAGGTGAGATGGGGTGAAGTACTGGATGGGGTGTAGATCAAAGAGGATGACAGGAATGAGTAGAATAACCTTGCAATGACCCTATGTGTCACTTAGTCATAAACAGGAGATGGTGATGACAGTGAACATTATTTTATAATGATTATGTCTTACAACGCTTTTGTACAGAAACTTCATTTAAAAACTTACTTTGTTCTGACATTTTTCCTCCATACCACAAAAGCCTTCCACATTCTAAAATTAGCAAATGTTTGGATTCTGATAAGCTTTCTATAATCCAAGTATTCCTTCTCCCATCTGTCCAGTGATGTGAATTCTGCCTCGCCATTCCTAGCATGGGTTACTCCCTCTTTGCTCATAGTATAGTAGTTGGAATGGTCAATTTCAGAATGCTTTACAATTCTGCACATTTTTAAACATACAATAATTGTTAAACTTATGATTTAACAAAACGTTAGATAATGTAAAAATATACATAGATGCCAACTCTTCCATTTTGGGAGAATTACTGAATTCTGCTTTCATTGGTACTTATGATCTGCTTTTTGCATCATCCTATAAATTTTGTCAATTTCCTAGTATATACTTGCATGAGCAATTACTACATTATTAAGGGTATAATAATGTTTTAGAAACTTGAATTAAGGTTATTCAATTATCTTTCAATTTTTTTTATAACTAGTTGAGATTTATTGTGACTGGCATACAGTACTAGTGCTAATGACAATATAATAGTCAGATAATAGTGAAATCGATATTAAAAGCTAACAAATATGATAGTCATGGTCAAAACAATCTACTCACTTCAGATTATAAGGATTATATTCAATTGATGACTTCTCAACTGCTGGAGTGAGGTATAGAAATCCTAGCTTAGGGTTTTCTCGGACAAGACTCAAAATCTCCTGTGGATCTTTTCTTCCTTCAGGTGCACCTTCCACATAATCCATTGTTTTCAATGGTGTTGTTCCATTTGTTAGGACACTATAACCATTTGTCAATCTTTGTTTTGGTGACCCACTTGGTGGAGATGGTTGTCCAGGAAGCCTGCCAGAGTCTACCAATTCTTGTCTCTGCCTTAGCTGACCTGGGAGGGAAGGTAAGGGGGGTGTTGTTCGACTCAAAGGTTCTACTTTCCATTTTGGTTTCTTGTTTTCAGGCTCTGATGGTGGTGGAGTTGGTGCTTTAGTTTTTAAAATTGGTGTTGGAACTGCATGTTGCCTCTCTTGGTAACGTGCCAAATTAGGCTATTGAAGGAATCACATGAATTGTTTTTGTATTATAACAGTATAGAATGATGTATTTTATCTTATAACACATAAATAAGCAATTATTGCTAAAAATAATTACTAGTTGCAAAAATGTATTCCAGTACTGTAAAAATAAATTAAGCTCAACAATAAAAGACTAACAAAAAATATATTAATAAGAAATGTTAAAGAATATTAATATTAGAATTATATAGACTGGTTAAATTTCCATATCTATTGGATCACACTATTGTTTAATCTTTGACACACGCTAAACATTACCCTGACTCTAACTTTAATTTATAGTTTAACTGGGGGTCAAATGTACGTGAGAGTTGATGAGAGCTGAATGATGTGAGTACAAACTCTCACTTTCATTTGACTGTCAACTCTCACACACTCTCTTCAACTATCATGCACTCTCATCAACTTTGAACTTGTTCAAATTTTTCATAAGAGTTAATAAAAGTTTTTGGCCATTTGATCACTACATGAGGGTTGATGAGAGTTTTTCAGTCAGTTTGTGGGCTCAAAGTTCTCTCAGTGAAATTAAACAACAAAAAGACAATTTACATCATCTCTTACGCCATAGTATTTTCAATTCACAACACATCAATTACATTGTAAAGCCCTTCTACTTGCAGTGACTGTTATCCACTGCCTTGTTTCCCAAAATTACATATATGTTTTTCATATGTACTACAGCTTTGAAATTTTCCAGTTCCTCTTACATATGATTTTCATGTAGTAGGTTACATTTGTTGGTCAGTTTTACATATGATTTTCAGTATGTATGGGCCAAGCTTTTTTATTTTTCTTTGTACCAAGCTATCTAGGAAAGTATGTCGCCCAAAGCTCACGTTATCACTCTCACGAGCTCTTGTGTAGGCGCTCAAACGTCAATGATAGTGGATGAGAGTTGAGCCAAAACTCTCATGGATCCAACTCTCATCGACTCTCGTGCCCACGTACGGAGAATGTCCCTAACAAACCCAGACGCTTTAACGTATGAGATTTTTACAGACTAGATAATAGATTAACTTTCCAACTATTAATTATTTTATGATAGCGAGTTAAATCGAAAAGAATTAAACAACTTTAAAAAAGTATTAATCACAAACAGCGCAGTTAACCCATCAATGTAAACTGCACGTTTTCATTTCACATTTGATACACAAAATTTCTACTTACCAAAGGTTCAAGGCGAGGAGCGATTGGTGAATTCTGTAAATAAAGGAAAGACTTTAATCTTTTCAGGAAAATACTAACTTGAAATCTAAACTCGACCGATACATGTCACAGGCATCTGTAAATCGATCTAATACTTGGAGATAATTATTCACTACAATTATGTTTTAAAACCTTTTTCTCTTGCACTGGGGTCCTTCCTGTAAACTTCAATGCATTTGGATGTGGAGCTAGCTGTGGTTTTGCATAAATTCTTGCTTTGAGTTTGTTTTGATCGATCCCAGGCAAAGAAAACGCGTTACTACGTCCGTTATTTGTCGGTCTTCTCGTGCCATTAGCCAACGGTCCAAATGTGTTTTCGGCCATATTTTCATGAACTAAACTATTCCAACGTTTAAATTGTAAACAGTATTTCCAAAGTACACGTAGGAATACCAAAAACGTCTTAAAAATGAGAATTAACCCATGATTTGCTTGTTTTCATCCTCAGAATAAGGACAATTTTATTAACTCCCGCTCATCCGCCATATTGTTTCTACTCAAAGTTGCTACGTAACAGAAATCGTCAACTAAGTAGCCTCGTTTTCATGCCGGAAAGCCTAGGAATAAATCTAGCAAAACGGCTGGCTAAACGGTGTCTTAATTATTACTGAATCACAAGATTTTTACTATTTTTCTAACAGAAAATAAATTAGGACAGTTTTCCTCTTAGATCTTGTGAGCACATATCTTCAACCCCGTACGCAGGGGGCTACAATGGGGTGTACGAGTGCACCCTCCCGATCCCATAAATCAATTATAAAATTAATGATAAAAAAATAAAGTTTGCGATGGAAAATGATCATCAAAAAACTTTTATTTCCCTGTATTAAGATTGCAAATCAATTACTGCGACTCCAGTCCGAAGCGTCAGCCCTGAATTCTTTCTCGATTAGGGTGTAGAATTTATGTCTTTTGTAAACTTAATACATGTTAAAAAAAAAAGCTTGTAACTCGCAAAGACTGATCTAACAACGTGATAGAAGTTAGGGCCAGGTTTATCTGTTTGTAAAATTGTCTAGGTACATACATCGACACATGTACAGCACTATTTACTGTTTGAATTATTTACAATTTGTGTTTCATTTTCATTTTTTCCGATCGACCAATCCATTTTTTCGGAAAAAAAGTCACTCCCCAAAATCAATTATGATGGAATAAGAAAACAATATTGTTGAATTCTACAGGACTTTACTAATGAATTAAAACGAAAACTATCTTGAATTTTCCTTGCAACGCCCCCTTGTAGATACGAATTCTTAAAAACCAGCTGGGGCGGGATTTCGGTCAAGTCAATTTAAACAAGTAAGTATTTCTTTTTTACGGTGTATAATTTACACTTTCATAACTAAAAAGTTTAAACAAGAACAGATAAATTACCAATCACGCTTTGCATGCACCGCAGAATGGGACAAATTGAGTTAAATCAATAAAAAAAGAATGGAAAGTCCTCATCAAAGATTGCCTTTTCCGCTCTTTCATGTATGAGACACGAATATCAAACAAAAAAACGCTATGAATTATGTTTTTTTTTATCTTGTCAAAAGGGGAATTTCGCCTGGCATTGAAGATATAAAGGTAGCAGGTAGCTTTCCATTGATGAAACCCAGTTTACGTCCATGTTCATATGCAGCTTATTTTTGTTGTTGTTGTTGTTGTAAATTTTTAACTAGTAAAATGTGTCGGCCTTAGTTAAGTGATAGGACTCGTATGCTTCAATGAAACCAGTTTTTCTGATACACATGGCCGATTTACAAGTAGGTCAGCTTCCATCGAACAATCTTTAAATTTTAGCTCCATTGAATCTCAAACTCTTAAAGTCAAACACATGTATAACCAATTTTATATCCTTTAAAGTTAAACAAATGTTCTTATTGCACGTTTTTATACCATCATGATATTTGAGTTTCTCCCGTGAGCTGACCTATTATTTACTGTGGCACCGCTCCAGCGGTCCGTGCAACTACTACTACATTCTTGTTCACCTACATAATCAAAACTTTTATAAAACAGCTTTAACACGCAAGGTTGGTCATTAATCTCAAATCAATTGAAGAAAATCCCTATTCTTTCACGATTCAGTTTTAATTGGCCATGGCGAAAAATTACTGACAGGCTGAAGAAACATAACCAAGCGTCATTTAAGCTAAACCAAACGTTTACAATCTCTTCTGTTTCGGCTTGTTTATATTTGTTTTCAGTTCACGCTCTATGAATGATACTGGAAACTCAGATCGCGTGTAGATAGAGCTAAAGCAGTGTTTGTTCGTTAATCATTTTGTTCACAAACAATGTTAAAAGTTTTTAAGCGCCCAGCTAGCGACGATTTAAATTTCAGACTTCGAATAAAGACCGAATTACCGCTGGACAAGGCGGTAAAATGGCTCTGCGTCTATATGGTAGGAATACTAGGCGCTTTTCTCCTTGTCAAGATAGAACTTTTAAAAGGTAAGAATATTAATGTAATACTCCTTAAAACTAAAAGTATATAATAAAATACGTGTCTTAGAACTACAATGAAAATATTCTTTTAACCGTTCAAATTTGTGCAAACGTTTAGTGTCCAGTAAATCAGTAAATATTCTTTTTTTAAAGATCATTTTAGTTTTTTTCAAAAATACTTTGTGTTTCTTTTTGGTTATTCCTGTCAAGGCCAACTGTTTTAAAGTATTTTAAATCCATATGTAGTTTAACAGCACTGTATATATATATTATTTTATTACAAGAACTAAAACATTTTTCCGAAGCTGATTGTTCATAATCTTTTAGTGATTTAAGTCTCAAATGGCTTTTGTTCTTATTTTTAGCAGCTCAAACAAACTGAGGAAAAAAACATAATAGAAACAATGAAGGCATTGCAGAACGATGCGCCTCGTATTTTATAGCAAATGTGAAACTTTTTCTGTATTATCGCTAAGTTAATTTATGAGTTTATTGAGATCTCCAGGTAAAATATTTTTATGGAAATTTGGAGCCTCGATCTAAGATGTTTTATAATTTGTTCTTAAAGTTTGGCCATTTAAGCCTAGTTGTTTTTATAAAGTTGGTATTTTAACAAAAAAGCGTGTATGCAAATCTCTCTAAAAAGTACCAATTTAGATCAATATGTTCTTTAAATACTGTGTTATTCCTTTAACTGCAGACAGTACTGTTTCGGTGTTCCGGACTTTATTAGTGAAGTGGATGCTGATGCTGGAATTGAGGAAGGCTATATAGGCATCTCTCTTAGTTTTATAGATTGTCTTTTGACTAGTAACTATTTTAAGTTAACAATTATACATAACAAATTCTTCAAAACACAGCCTGATATTGTAAGTCTCAGCAAAATAATTTCAGAATAATAAAAGCAAAATATGTTAGAAGCCAAATACTTTAGAAAGTTCAGATCTTTTAATTTTAAATGCTCCCATGCTTAATGGAAATGCGTGAAAAAGGTCGTGGTAGATTGAAGATATATAGTTAACATTTTGCTACGTTCGCAACAGCTGCCCGTTTTGAAAGGCCGGGGAAGGGCGTTTGTTGACCAGTAATAAACGATTTCTGGTAATGCGGCGATAAAGCATAGCCTCGGTGTTTCTCAAGCAAAGTTATACGACCCTTTTCTATATTAAAGTTACAATAGAGGATTAATTCAATTAACTTTGCGTCAGTGATTCACAGACTGACATGCAAAATTTTGTTTTACCTAAAATTTAAATAAGTCTTTTTAAATCAGTTTTTTTCAAAAAGAGAATTTTTTAAGATAATTTTTTTAGATTTTATTAGTTTATGTTTTTACTTTTTAAATATTTATAATAAGCAAGTTTATACTGTAATTGTTAAGAAAAAAAAATACGTTTTCAAAATATTAAGCTTCGGGTTAACATGCACCGGCCGCATGTTCGGCAGCAGAAAACCCAAATATAAACCATAAGCCTTTGGTCAACAATATATAGCACTGTGTTTTGAACTCCTTTTGTTGGTTGAAAGTTTTATTTTTATGTTTTGCCGTTTTTAATTTTATTGTTTTCTTAGGACGAAGCTCTATTTTCTGCGAGCCAATAAGCAGTGGTAGAGCAGAAGACAGCACGTCATATGGGCAGAAGAAGGCTGAGTACGACCAAGCGTTTTGCTTGGAAAATATGATCGACTACTCTGATGCACTGGAACGAGAACTCCCTGGAGAGTTACCAGCATCGGCCTTTAAAGTCATTGGTGCTGGCAAAGTTTTATACCAGCGATACTTTCCTTACGTGTTAATCATACAAGCTTTAATCTGCGCATGTCCAGTGGTCATTTGGAAAATGTACTGCTCGGAGATTATGCACACCAGTGTAAAATTTATCGCAGAATGTTTAAAAAATGCCAATGGTAAAACTGAAGATGGAGTGGAAAATTCAAAATCAGAAGATAACACAAAACAAGACCACTCAAATGAAACAGGAAAGCAAAGCTCTATCACTGTGTCATCAGTGTGTTTGAGTGATATAAAACAACAAATAAGTTACTGGTCAACACAAAGAGAGTTGATTAAGCTTTATCTTACTAAACTTTTGATGCACGAGCTGTTTCTTATACTTATCATCTGCTTCTATTTATGCTTCGATATGTTTTATGGGCTCGCATTCAAATCTGACTTCGTGTGTTACGTTAATAAGCGAGTGCTTGTAGACTGCAACTTCCCAGGCGCGAGTGTTTTGAGAATCTCGTGGCTCGCTAACCTCGTTTTGGTGGACCTAGCACTACTACTCAACACCATACAATTGATCAAAGTCAACTGGTGCATGCGCAGATTCAGCAAATATTTCTTTTTCGAATGGAACCAGGAAAACAAAGAAAGGAAAGGTTCGCATGTTGCAAATGACTCGCATTTGATATCCGCGATATGCTACGAAAATCTCAGCGTTTTGCCGTCGAAAGAGGCACTGCGTGTATTACAAGATTTAAATTCGAAGTCGAATAGAGGAAAAGGTATGCCGGATGGGCCAGCTCAAATGGGCTCTATCGACTCTCTGGCAGAATCCGAGTCGTCTTACTGTACCGCGCCTCGTCCTTCTCAGGCGGGGTTGCTAAGTCAGGACAATTCTATAAACCGCAAGACGATATCCGATGTGTGATTAATCGCTCTAAATGTTAGTAGTTAGGCCTTTGGCGGGAGTCAGAAATGCGAATTCTTTTAGTTAGACTTTATGTCATCGAACATAATCAAACTAGAAAGTTAAACATCTTGAAACGGCAATGGCCGTAAAACATTGTACTAATTAACACAGTTAGTTTTAAAATATAACATACAAAGCATTTGGTAATGAAAAAATGAAAAATGATCATACAAAGTAGTGAGAAGTGTCGAACTGACGTTCTATACTCTGGTTTCCCGTCGGAGTGAATGCGTAGAAGATTACTGTTGAGGTGATTATATACTGATCATTTTGCAAAGCAAGATATTTGCAGGATAGGTTCGGAAAAACAAAAGAAAATAAAGAGATAAAGATGTGCGAAATGTTAACAAAAAGTGAAAATATAAGAGTTCTTATAGTGCCTATGAAATAAAAAATGTTTTTGGTTTTTTGAAAAGAAAAACAAACGGGCAGAATTTCAGAGAATTAAAATAGATTGCAGAGATATTCGACTTCTGTGGTTGCCATTAAGATACAAATTAGCAAATGTCACGCGTCATTTTGTTTGCATCAGTACGGAGAATGTGTGAAAAATTCAAAAACATACATTTTCGAGCAAAAAGATGGTTTAAACCTGAGAAAATGGTTTCTAAATATAGATTAAGTAATCTTCTTGTAATAAGTCGAGTTTGAATTCCGTGCTATAAATCAGGGACGAGATATGAGCAAACCTTGCTATTTTCTCTCAAATCGTTTTTGAGGTTTTTTAAAAAAACAAAACTACGTCACAGAAACAAACAACTTAATATCCTGAATGCATAATGAGTAGCCACTCATCAGCTCAATTTCTGTAAATTTAGCTGTACAAAGATAATTTCGCGACCGGGAATGGCGAGCTATAGAAAGTCATTGCTGACACCGCACCAGAATATGATGGAAATGTGTTGTTCATGTTTCATGGACACGAAATATAAATGCTTGAGAGGTAAAATACCTATTTACAATCAATGCTTAGTTTTCGAAAATACACTATTTTCAGAGCTGTATGTAAAGCGAGTCTTCTCTTTCTATTTTTTTTACCAGTAATTGTTAGCGAATCGGGTAAATAGCACGGCAGCACGTGCTTATTCCCGTGTTTTAATGAAGTGCAACTGGTGAAATAGGATCGACACAGGTGCGACGTTTGCTACCACGCTGGAATGAAGTCGACTCTGTGTCACACCTATTTTAAATGTATTCGACGCGACTTAGATTCGACGTTTGCCCTAGACCTTAGGCGGCTATATCTCAAAGGCATTTTATTCTTGAAACTTTCCGAGTTAAATGCTTTAAAATTGGTCTCTTTAGAAATGCAAAGACATTTTTTACTTCGTAGGAACTTTAAAGCATGAATTAGTATGAAAGATTAAAAGAAATAAATTATAAATAGAATAAGAAGAGGAATTAAAATTACAAAAGCCTGTGTGATTTTCTATAGAAAGGGGTTGCGAAGTTAGCAAAGCTTCTGTTTTAAGAGAACAGCTTTATAATAGAATCTCAAAAAATTTTCGATCTGTCCGAAATTAAGATCTCTACGAGAGAAAAGAAAGAGTGAAATTATCTAAATCGATTCAAAATTCCCCCCCCCCAATGACGAAAGAAAGAAAGTGTTCTGAAACCTATAAAAACAAAAACTATTCTTTAGCAATTGATGTGTATTACATTTCCTCTATACTTTGTAACTTCTTTTCTTTAAATTAAATTCGAAAATTCGTTAAGATTAGATCGAGGTCGCCCTGAAAACAAAATGAAGCTGGACATTGCCATCTTTTTTAACGTTCGTTGTTACGAGTCCAACAACCTGTAACTTGTTTCGAACTACACCCCTTGCTTTATATTATCCGTTCCACTCTAAGCCCGTTGTGTGCTATGCGGCTAAATATTGATTATTCGAAATTGTACGAATACGAACAGCGTACGTGTAACATCGAAACAAAAAGCGCCACACTCTTCGAAACAGAACACCGTATTTCCAACGCAATAAAATGTTTAAAAAGAAAAATACAAGAAGATTTGTTATTATTTAATAAGTAAAGCAAATATTTTGATCACACTCCAGCAAATACCCCATCACTCTTTTTATGAACTGCGAAATTGCAGAACAAAATCACATGTCATTCAAGACAGCATTGTTGTATGTGTATTCTAAGGTCTAGCCGATATAGCGCCACCAACAAATTGTTTATATATCTTCGGTTTCTCACCAATTACTTTACATTTAAATGCACAACTCAAGATCAAAATAGTTAACTGATTTTTTATTACAGTTTTTAATATAAAATCCTTGTAAGAATTTTGTTTAACTCTGGATTAATGTAGTTCTTCAACTCCTTCCTGCTAACCCATGCATGGTCACAGAATTCTTCATTCAAAATTATTTCACCACATACATACTGGGCCTTAAAGATAAACACCTGAAACAAAATGCAAATGTAAAAATAGTCACAAAGCGTTGCTATACTTAATGCAACTAAAAACTTTTTACCGCATCGGCAGCAAGGGATCAACTAAATATTCTAAATGCTTTGCTCATTTCTAGGAATACATAAATTGGCAAATCAAGCAAAAGGATCGATTCAAAGTTGTGTGTTGTACCGAGAACCAACTTACAAGAATCAATATTTACTTTCCTATCGAATATCAATGATGCAGTTCTTTCTTTTGTCCCCCGTCCAAATACAATAGAAATTCACTTAAGTAGTTTTAACCAATTGTTTTACTTACAGTTCAACAAACTTAAATATTTTTTCCAAGACAATCCAAAAGTACTAGAATCATCATTACTTTACTATTCACCATCATCATAATCATCATCACTATTATCACCAGTTGTCATAATCAACATTATTATAATCATCACCACCTTCATCATCATCATTATCAATATTGTCATATTTATTAATGATCATTACTAATCATCATCATCACCACCATTGTCATAATCATCCTCGTCATCACTATCGTCATAATCAACATTATTATTATTATCATCATCATTATCGTTATCAACATCATCATGCTCAACAAAGATCAGTACTTATCATAATTATCATCATATTGTAAGTGCCGGTCACGGCTGCACGGTTTTCTATATCGCTCTCGAAAAATTTTAACTTTCAGCTAATTTGATTCTCTAAACTCGGTTATAACTTATCAAAATAGAAGGAAAAATAGATTTAAAGTATTACGAAAGCTTTTACCCCTTACCGATAATCCCAGCAAGTTAACATTCGTGAACCGTGTCCGCCGGATTCTCCGAGCAAGTTAACATTCAACCGTCAACTGACAGTCAACTTGTCAAAGATTCTTTCTCTCAATTAAGCAGTCCAGCTTTTAAACACTTTACCTCCCACGAAACCCTAAAAGATCCAAGACATGGCTGGGACATTATACAGAGCTAGGAAAAGACGAGCCGGCATTAAAACAACAACAGAACGAGCGAAGAAACGGTTTAGTATACCAGTGTTATCTCCTTTCAATCGACCGTATGCAAATCAGAGCCATTTACGCGCCGTAAAATTCTACGACTTAAATAACAAAACTGATCGTAACCACAACCTGCAAATTGTGTGTTTATCAAGCCCATCTGTCCTATTCCAATGAAGGGATCAAGAAATCTGTTTTTGTCAAGCTTCCTTCTTTCAAACGTGATGACCTTGTCGCCAAAAATAGATGAAATTCAGTATGCTATTCAATATGCAAATTTGGATTTCGCCTGCTTCACGGAAACTTGGCTCCAAGGTCATATTAACGATAGCGTGGTATCAATTTCGGAGTATAACGTGGTACGCCGAGACAGGCATGAACAAATACATGGCGGTGTATCTATGTTTATCAAGGGTTCGATTTAATTTTCTATGCTGGATCACTTATTGGACTCATCTTTCGAAGTTTAGTGGATTGAATTCAAACCATCGCGTCTCCCAAGGGGCATCAACAATATAATCGTTGGAACTAGTGAATTGCTTATCTTCCATCGAATCTCAGTTCTCTAACAGTGGAGTTGTTTTCCTTGGCGACTTCAGTCAGTTGAATACTACACGACTTAGAACCAGTCATGATTTGAGGCAGATTATAAATTTTCTTACTGGGGGACAGAACATCCTAGACTTGATACTCGCCAACCTGGAACCCTTCAACAATCCTCCTTATAAGCGCCCTTCATTCGGCCTGTTGGACCATCTGTCGATTGAGGTCAAGCCCAAAGCACGACCCAAGGTCCCAAAACCCAAGTTTACCACAAAGTCAAGGGATATGCGACCAAGAAAACACCTTAATATGAGAGCTTATCTTGAAGAGGTTGACGCTCCTGCTCTGCTCGATACTGTTTACTCCTGTGAACAGAAAGTCTCAGTTCTTGAAGAAATAATAAAGACTGGGTTAGACACTGTACTCCCTCTACGCTTAAAAACAGTCCAATTAGATGAACCACCATGGGACAACTCAACGCTTAAGAACCTCATTGCAAAACGTCAGGCAGCTTTAACTCAGGGGAAAACCCTCGAATTCAGACACCTGAGGAACCGGGTAAACTGTGAACGAAAAACCTGTCGTGCTAAATATTACAATGCCAAGATCGACCACTTCAAAACGTGCAAGCCTTCTGTTTGGTGGAAAGAAATAAAAAAGATCGGTGGCATAACTCCAGCTTCCATAACATGCGATATGACCAAATCCCTGCGTCATAATGCTAACGGTCCGGACGCGTCAACCGGCGACCTTGCAAACACCATCAATCAAGCCTTCCTTTCGTCGATGAATTCCTTCTCGCACTTACCGCCAGACATCAGTTTTAACCCCACCACTTGGTCGAACTGCGCAAAAACAGCTCCTGAACTTGTTGTAAGCGCTAATTCCGTGTTCAAAAACCTCTCAACACTAAACTCGTCCAAAGCGCAAGGCCCTGATTGCATACCAGCCTGGCTCCTTAAAGAAAATGCCGACCTTTTTGCAGAACCTGTAAGAGATACCCTGAAATACTCTTACCGCGAGAACCATCTCCCTCAGTCGTGGAAGGAGGCAGACATTATCCCAGTGCCAAAACAGAAACCAATTAAAGATATTAACAAGCATTTGCGACCAATTTCGCTCACACCCATTATATCTAAGGTCGCGGAAGAGTATGTTGTAGAGTATTGTGTGAAGCCAGCTGTACTCAAGAGAATTGATAAAAATCAATTTGGGACGATTCCAAACTCATCTCCCACGCAAGCTCTGATAAGTATGTTACACACGTGGAACAAACACACAGACGGAAACGGTTCGACCGTTAGAGTAGTAATGTTTGACTTTAAGAAAGCTTTTGATCTGATAGACCACCGAATACTTGCCGAGAAACTCCTCCAGTACGAAATATCCCCAGGAATCTTCCACTGGATCATCAACTTTCTTACGAACCGAAAACAAAGAGTCAAGTTGGCTCAAGATTGCTATTCTGAGTGGGGTTCTGTGACTGCCGGTGTACC
>JAOTRI020107292.1:0-24119 GCA_028564885.2 Zoanthus sanctaehelenae | reverse complement strand
ATAACATTGTCCGGCTGCGTTACCAGCGTGGTTGGTCCTTGTGGTGTAGTGGTTAACACGTCGGACTAGTAAGCCGACGATGTTGGGTTCGAATCCCGCCAAGGGCTTATATATGATATTTTTCTCTTATGAGACGAGCATATTGCAAGTCTCAACCTCTGTTAATGGATCTGGTATTTTCTTCTTTTAAATGTTTTTTTCTTTGCAACCAATTTACTGTTTTATGAACGTTCATTGAGGAATATTCATATTGTTACAACTCGCAAGCACCGAGCGACAAAGCGAGCTCGATCGGGAGAATTTATAATTTTCAAAGTAAGTTGCTAAAGATAACTCCTATTTGATTTCAATTCTAGATTTTACAAACAACGGACCGTAAATCTTGTTATTTTTAACTTTACCTTTTGCAGTGAACTGTACTTGTTCGATTTTTAGTTTCTTATTACCAATATTTTGTTTTGTGTAATTAAAGAGAAACGAAAAATTAATAACCTTGTCTGGGGAGGAAATAAAATGCCATGAGCTCCGTTCAGAAGGTTTTGTTTTGTGAGGTCAAGTTTTCGCTAAAAGTGTTATTTAGAGATTTTATTTACAGTTGCTCAAATTGTTCCTGAAAAACCGTAAGATGAATATCTAATGTAAGGTTATATAAAAAAGCACGAGAGACCAATAAAAATTGAAAAATGTAGCCCAACCTATACAAGTTTAATCCATGTCTATCCTTTCCATCCGTTGAAACTAGTGACAGGAAACAATAAACGTCATAATATAGTTTCGAATAAGAAAGCTAAACTATTATTTTTGGGAATTCCGTTGAGGTCAAGATATATAAGTCCTTAAAATAGCGTCACATTGTCCCTTTAACTAATGGTATAATAATGCATAGGAACATTCGCCTGACCATTTAAGCTCTTCCCTTCAAATGAGGAAGACAATGACTCTTGGGGTATTTACAGTTTATGGAATTAATGCTTGTTCCTAGTTTTAAACATTTGGTTTTTTTAACAGCTTGAAATGGAGGAAGCTTGTAAAACTGCTGACCCCAATGTGCGACAAAGATTTTGTCAGGTAAAGTATTATGTTGAGGATACTTGAGGCATTTTTATACAGTAATTGCTAAAACACTTCTTCCTGTCTTTAAAAGATATTTGGAAGTTACGGTTTGAAACTGAAACACGCAGAAGAAAACAAGTAGAACTTGAAAGCGAAAATTTTTATTGATAAAGAATTGAATGTATTCCCTATCAGACAATTATCACTCTTCAACAAAACACACAAGTAGAAACTATTTCTGTCCCGTGAATAAAGAAAGCAATCAATTAGCTTTTATTTGACATGTCAAATTTTCGAATATTTTTTGAAAGAAAGATTTATATAATTGTGATTGTCTAAAATCTATATTCAGCTTTCCAAAACACATGATACCTAAAATGCTGTGTATGAAAAAGATGCAAAAAATATCCAGAACCTAGCGTTAAAGTTACAAGATCGTAGAAAGATTGTCCTTCAAAACTCAGTAGAATGTTTTTCCCCGTGTTAAAACGTGCCGAAAGTTTACGAGACAACTTGTAAGCTGGTGATAAAGGGTGACGGTTATGATTTTATGGTATTGTTCAGTTGTTTTAGGTGTCATTGAAAGCCCCTTTCGGGAGTGTCAATAAAGTTTATCATTACCATTATAATTCAATATCTATCGATTACAAGAAAAAAGTTCTATCCTTTTTTATAAGCAATAACGGAATTTACTCAAGCAACCGATGACAATATTTGATGATAATACGCCAGCGACCATTCGTTATTTAAAGGTTAGTTACTTTTAGTTTTTAGTTTGTTTACAAATATACCCACGAACTGGCGATAAAATGAAGGAGAAATGTAAATAATTGGCGAGGCGAAATCAAGTTCATCGTAAAAAAATTTGAAATTAATTTTATTGCCAGCAAGTGGGTAGATATGTAAACAAACTAGGAACGATAAGGAAGGTTAATAACATTTCTTCTTTCTTTCATCAAACTAGGAACTAAAAGTAACTAACCCTTTCGATAAGCAAGCTGAGTTCACTGCATTCCAAGGTGCGCCTTACACAACGAACTTCAAGCAAGAGTCGAGTTTGAACAATATAATTAAATGAGTACATAATTAAATCGGCATATGAAGTTCAAATAGAGTACAATGGAAATAACAAAAAGTCGTTCATGGAAAACGATTTTAAAAAGATAGAACTCTTAAAATCAACGCAAAGAAAACTATTTTCAAAGTAGTTGCGAAAGGAAGCTTTTACTGAAACCTGTCAAATCGCAAATTTAATATAATCAGCAAATATCTTGTTTTAGACTTTATCAGCATTTTCTATAAAAAGTTTATTCAATGTTTTATGTTATAATAAAAGAACTTAACCAGCATTTGAATTGTTTTTTCACGCCGCCATCCCCGATTGACAAACAAGTGAGGAATCTGTATATTTTCGCTCCAAAATGTTCATTTTTAACTAATCCTACAGAAAAACTTTAAAAATGTCCCAAACTGCTTCACAAGAAAACAAATTCAGCAAACGTATCTAAAACTAAAAGGCGGGAAAATATTTTAGACGTGCACCCAAGCCAATAAGCCGAAAAATTGATTTTATTCATCGTTATTTGTATTCAATATTCTACAATTTTTTTTTATCATTTATAATTATTATAGTCTTTAAACTAGGAAGAGTACAGGGTTTATGAAAAAAACAGTGACCGTTTATAAAAGAGGTATTGTCAATAGTTAGCTGTATAAAAGGTCTTCATTTTCTTTTTAAACGAGTATCTAGTGAGACTTTTAAAATTATCAGGAATTTTGTTGCAGACTAAGGCACCTTGAAACTTTAAGCTAACTTTTCCATAGTTAGTTTTAACGTTTGGTTAGGAGTATGACGACTTGGAAGCTAAGCGAGTATTGTAATGTTAAATGTTTGAGATATAGGTGTGAAATAATGATTAAAAACAGATGGTAATTTATTGCTATGAAAGTCAAATGTAAATGCTGTCAACAAAATTCAGTATATTAAGTTTTTTAAATAACGGGCTTGAGTGAAAATGTTATTATTCTAATTGCTTTTTTCTGCGCAGTGATAATTTTCCGTAGACTAGCTATATACGTGTTTCCCCTTGCCAGAACTCCACTGCTCAAGAAGGGATAAATCAGTGCTTGATACTTACTTTTTTGGATACTAGGCAGTGGCCTTGTAAGCACAGTAAATCACTAGCCCACAATGATAAGCCACTAGTCCGAAACAGGGCCAGGAAAAATACACCTACCAAAGGCTAGAGAATTAGGAAACAATTACGTAATAAAAATGTAAATTCTACACCGTAAAAAAGAGAAATACTTACTGACGCTTCGGACGTTAGTCCTTCGTCGGAGTAAAGGGGAAAATAGAGAATTAGGAACCATTAACCTTCTGGTGTTCTGCCGCTCCCCAGACATCCTGTAATTTGTCCAGTTACAAACTCCTGATAAAGCGTTCCACAAAAACGTCCTAAGCTCTAAAGTTGTAGTACATAAACTTTTCCACAAAACTAACTAGGGTAGGGGCTAGTAGGAGCACATTTTTACCAACCCACCATGAAGTGTTACTAGTCCTGGGCTAGTGGACTAGTGTTAGTGTCGAGCACTGGATAAATAAGCGAATAGTACTGTTGAACAAAAATAGAAATATTGGCATAGTGTCTACTTTTAGTCAAAATTCCAATACCTCTGGAGATTTTCGCAATTATCTAATTTATGTGCTCTTTCCAATCAAGATGTGAGTCAATTGAAATTCCTATAGGTAGTTAACATGATTCTCATACTTGAGAGTTTTGTGGTTGACACAAACTTTAAAGTTGTAATTATACTTTTTCGGAGCCGAATAACTTGAGTGGGTACTCTAGTGAAGGACAACTTTAATCCTTTCAGTTTCAATTTGTTATCATAAGAGATACAAAAAAAACCATTTGGCAATGCGAAATTGAGAATTGGTCAAACAAAGCAAAAAGTTAAAAGTAAAATCTTCTCAAACTTGCTCAATGAAAAGTATGGGAACAAGATGGGAGAATTTAGGAATATAACTGGGACTGAAAAGGTTTAAAATTAGAATCACTGATTAGTTTTAAGAATTCAACTTTTTTTACTGTCGAAAGACTCTGTTTTTCGGCCAATTGCAACCAATCAAAAATAGTTGATAATCAACCTTGTTGATGATGTAATCCGATATATCGAGATCGTCTGATCGATTTTGACCAATTTTACGCGCAATTTGTTTAAGTGAACGAATGTTGCACATAATATTTTAGTTTTTATTGTTTTGTATGGGCATTATAAAAGCATTTTTAAATTGCTCTTCAAAAATCTTTGAAAAGCTGAAATGAGACGCCACATTGCTTTACTTGTTTGCATCCGCAGACACTGTTTGTCACTTAGGAGTGAGCGAGTGCGGTAGCAAATGAGATTGCAGTATTTGGGATAGATTGTAACAAGATTTCTACTTAGTACAGGTAGCACGTTGTTGTGCATGGTAATAGCGAGTACTGTAGCTGAAATGAGATTACAGTATTTGGGATAGATTGTAACAAGACATTTGTTTCTGCAAAATAATCTTAATGCGATAAAGCTATATCCCTTACGAGTCTAATGGTTCATGGATCTAGTACATGTCTCTAGTGATTGCCCCGGGAAGGAAACACAAATGTTGGTTGGAAAGCAGAGATCTTACCTAGTTCTATTTTATCTAATTGAATTGTCAAGAAAAATAGATATACCTTTTCTAGCATATATTAACTTGCATACAGTCATAATGTACCTTTTCTTATCTAACAGAGGATAAGTGATTTCCAAGCAAACCTAGCTTCAATTTCTACCCTGATGGATTTGAAATTGTCACCACATACTCCTCGGCCAAGCATTGTAAAGATCATTGAGCCTACAGCAGCAGATGTCAGGTCGATATTGGATCGCGTGACCTACAAACTCTCGGCGAGATAGTGAAAAGCTCCAAATTGTGCTTGTAAACATTACCAAGAACTTTGGCTAAGTTGTTGATAGACTTGATTACGGTATTTTATTGTATTTTCTGTTATTTCCAAAGCTCGCATTGAAATAAAGGTTGAAGTGGTGCAGTTGTAGTGAGTCAGAGTCAACAAGTTTACCAAAGTCGTAGACTTTTCTAAGGGGCCTCCCCGTCACCACTCGAAACAGGTATTCCTTTTTCTGAGTCGCAATTTTTGGTTTTATTGTGTTGGGTGTTTGTGAGTGATGTAAATGAAATTTAGATCATAGTTTGTGGCCAGGCTGGATCTTCAAAATATTAAATTGAACAAAATTAGACATCCTGCTGATGATCTGTTTTACTATTTATTTCAGCGTCATCTTAGTTCTCTGTTCAGATATTTATCTATACTAAGAAATTCAAATCACTATAAAATATGGAAGCTACTCTGAAAACGTTGAAATAACCATCCAGTCCTAACAGTCTGGACCAAGGTTGGAAGATTCCTTTTTCCTACACTAATTGGGAATTGCATTCGTCGTCTCTTTCTTACAACATTATAAATTATTTCATATTATAGGATACATATCTCCACAAAACAAAGCTGATAAGTATAAATTTTAAATTTTTGATTTGAATCTATCTCGCATTCTCTTGAAATCTGACAATGACGTATTTTAAGGGGATCTAAATCTGTTCAGGAGAATGTTTTAACTTATTGATGATTTATAATGTTCTTGACTTATAAAATTTCTATTGATTGACACTATTAACTCAAATTAACAAAAAAAAATTATTTAGTTTTCTTTCCAACGGTAAGTTTCCTCAATATCGTTTTGATTTTCTTCCTTTTCACTTTTGACGTCATTGGATGGGAAGTGTCTCGATATCCCAAGGCAGAGTCTGGCGATGTTATCTGGTCATTTTGGAGAGACTCCTGTCCTATTGTTTCTACAACCTCCTCACTTGGGCTTCCTTTCGAAGAGGAACTGATTGAGTAATCTGCGAATAGATAGTGATGAGGATTTTTCATTTCCAACTATTTTTTTGATACCGCACAAAATAATGCTCTTTAAGAATAAATAATTGTCAGAAAAAAATTGTATATATGCCCTGAGCGGGAATCGAAACCTCGTCTCCCTGTATTCTAGTCTGGAGGGCTAACCACTACACTATCAGGGTCCATCTCGCTGGCAACGTAGCAAGTTAATTAGTTATGTTGGGTAGCTTAAAATTCCTGGGCACAATCAGTTTTCTGAAATGCAAGTGCGGCCCCACACTACTGGAGTGTGTTTCGCCTTCGACATAAGGCTCAGATCAACTGAATATTACCAAATGTGAGGCATATGTGAAACAACAAACTGCTCGGCTCTTTAATGTTCTGCAAATCTGATCAGACTATTCGTACAAGTGAAATTATTAGAAGTCGTTGAAAATTTGCCATACCTGAATCAAAAGAAAATTCTAAGTTTGCCCCAGTGTTAAGATCCTTTAAACTCGCGGAGCGACCCTGTGTTGACAAAATGCTAATTAACTTTCACTTTAACAGTAAAATAACATTTTGAAACATTTGGCTAAGTTTTACTAATACCTTAGAAGACATGAAGAGAAAAAGTACCTAAGACCAAAGAGACGAATTCTTTATCGCAAGCAAATTACTTGATTGGCCGAAATTAATCAATGGTTTTATTATGTTAATAGATGCATCTAGCGGCATTTTTTCCTAAAAGGGAAATTCAACAAGAAAATCTAAATCCAAAATGGACAGTCTTCAGACTTCCATCGCCAAGCAAGGAAACCGAAAATCATATAATTATAAGTCGCATAATCTCTACTGCGAAATGTCAAATTTACTTTTACTTTCACTCCGAGTTCACGTGGGTAGGTATAATGGTGTTCAAAAGTTGAAAGAGCATGTTAGAAGTTAAAAGCTATTCTTTCACGTTTCAATAACATTAAGTTCTTCAATAAGGACGAACAAAAATTTATGTAGAATTAAAAGATAAAATGGTATAAAATTCAGTTATTTTTTCGAAAATTTGAATGTCATCTTCATTCATGTAGTGAGATACTAAATAAACCATATCAATAAGACCTTTGAATGCCCAAATTCTGAATCTAACCTAAAAGCTAGTTTTTTACTAGATTCAACGGTTTACCATTTTTTAATTAGAGGGGAGTCTAAAATGTTGATATTTTAATTTTAAGTCAACAACGATATAAAAAAGGTAAACTTTTAAAAACAGTCCTTAATATTACTGATATACATTGCATTTAACCGTTCCGCTTAGCAACTTGCAAGCATGCACACGTTCACGAACCATGTAACTCATATTTAAGATGGTTATACTTACAACTGTCCTCCTGAACTGACTGCCAAAATTTGTGTCGCTTTTTGCTCTACGATTTGTTAATTCTGTAACTTCATTTAAGGTGAAAGGTTTCCTCATGAGCACTACACACTGATCATCGCGAATTTGATTTCGTGCAAGTTTCGACATTAACTCGGTTTCCATGTGTCCATCATCGCTATGGGCTTTAGCCGATGAATCAATGATAACCTTTCGGGAATTGGCGAGTGAGAGATCGTGTACCGCGTCATTCGAGTTTGTGGGCAGAACAAGTTTCTGATTCATCAAGTCAGAACGAAGGTTCGAAAATACGCTCTCGTGATTTAATGATGTTTCAGAACTTGCTGACATGCTGATTTCAGAAAATGCTGGAAATTCACAACGCGGTTGCTCAGATGCAGGTGAAGTATCGAACGACAAGTCAGTCAAGGATATAGAAGCTCCGGATGACCAGCTTCTTTCACTTGCTGTTTCACAGTCACCACCCGCTAATTTCTTTAGCTTGTAAAAGTCAGATTTCACTTTATCAAATCTTGCTTGAAGTTTTTTGTTCTGTATCTGGATATTTGTATAAGCTTTCATTGTATTGTAACATTCAACTCTTGTTTTCGACAAATCTGTTTTGGATTTCTTTACCTCCGCTTTTGAAGCTGAAAGGTTTCTATCTAGTCTGGTTTTCTCCTTTTCGACTCTATTTAGTTCTTCTGTAATTTCCGATACTCGAACTTTTAGTTCTTTATTATCATTGTGCATCTTTTGGAGTTCTCTTTCTAACTTCTTCATGGCAATGGATCTATCACAGATTTTCTGCTTTAAGCTGTTATTTCGAATAGCTTGCTTTTGGACCTGGCTTTGCAAGTCAGAATTTTGTCCTTTTGTTATGGACAAGTTATTTTCAAGCATACTCTTTTGACATTTAAGCTCGGCAATTTCGCTGTTAAGTTTATTGATGTTTTCCAAGGTGCTATTGCAGGGATTTGAGCTTCTATTGAGTGTATAAAAGGATGAATGTGTTGGTGATTCCAACTCGGAACTTAGATCAGACCCTGAACTGTCTACACAAATTGGGCTTTGGGATTCAGCTGCTTTTCTTTTATTTGAAACATGAATGTCATCAGCCAAGGCAGAAAAAGAAGTATCTGAACTTTGATTTTTCTCTCCCGGAAAAAGCATGTCTTTCTCTTTTGAATAAACATTTTCGAACAGTTCATTGTCGATCCCAATGACATTTGTTTTCTTTTTATTTGAACTAACATCATCTTCCTCTTCGTCTTCTGTACTTCTTGGAGATATTTGTGTGGAGGTGTCGCTTATTTCCTTTATCCTATAGTCTCGCATTGTTGCATTTTCTTCTCGTAAATTACTAATTTCAGTTTCTACACGTGAATTCTCTTCTAGGACGCAAGACAGGACAGTTTCTAACTTAGAGTAACGCTCGCTCAAATCGCTTATCTTGGCGCCAAGTTCCTCTCTTACTTTCTGTTCTACCTCATTTTTTGCTCGCACGAACTCCTCTTCTAACTTATTTTTTTCTTCAACAGCATCCGAGAGCTGAATTTCCAAAGTTGCTTTTTCACTTATCAAAGCCCTATTTTCTTGGCGCGCTTGGTTTATATTTTTCAGTAGAATATTAAGACTAAGACGCAGGCAAGAATTGGCAGAACTTTTCTGGATTAAAATATCTTCACCTTCAATGATTGCCCTTTTGAGTGAATCGTTGAGCAATTTAAGTTCTTTTCTGTCGCAATCCTCAGTTTCTTCGTCACTTCTTACATCTTTTTCTTCCAAGAATTTTACTAACGATTGTAACTCGGGATTAAGTTCTTGAGCACTAAAATTCTTCCTGTTTGCACCAAGGTGTCTCTGATTTGGCTGTGACGCACTTTCTTCATGCGTGTTTATATCAGCGGATTTCTGAAAAGAATGCACGTAAACGGAATGTTTGTCGTTGACAGTTTTACAATTCTCAGTTTGAGTGCTTGATTCTTTATACTTATTTTGAAAGTTACCCTTTTTAAAACGGTTAATAACCGCTGGCATGTCGTCATCTTCATAACTCGAAAATTCAGACTCTTCAACCTTTGTCTTACATTCCACAAGTTCATTTTCCAAATCTTTTTTCGTGAAAGATTTTTCCACCAGTTCTCTTTTAAGTTTCAAAATAACCTTTTCAGCTTCTTGATTTTTTTGTTGTAGATTGTCAGGGATTGATTTTGATTCGTGTTGTGTATTCAGTTTCATTTCTAAGTTTCTCACCGCACTTTTATTCATTTCTATTTCATTAAGTAAAGATTCCTTTTCATGCTTATAAGAAGTCAAAATGAAATTATGCTCCTCTTGTTGTTTTAGCAAAGCTTTTTTCGACTCTAAAAGATCCGATTCGAGTGTCATCTTCCTTTCCCTTAATATATTTAATTCCTCAATAAGACTGTTCCTTTCTTCTTCCAGAATAAAAAATTCTTCATCCATACTTTCATTTTGTTTCACATTTATAACACAACTTGCAGATGTGAAAGAATTTTGCAGCGTATTGTTTAAAGTTAAAGAATCTGGCACGCCCTTATGATCAATCAGAGATTCTGTTTCACTTCTTTTCTGAAATGCTACATTAGATTTTTCATTGTCCAGTATTTGGTCCCCTAGGTTTGTCTGAGCATGAACGTTTGACTTGTTTTGGGAAATATGATTAATTATGGCATTAGTTACGAAAACCTCATTCTTCTCCCAGCAAGACCCCGTTTCCTTTTCCTGACAGTTTATTACTTCAGAACTCAATGTTTGGCCTTCTATTTCCTTACTGTATTTATTAAGGGTTGTGAGTTGTAAAGTCTCTTTTTTACTGTCAGCGAGTTGATTTGCCAATTTTTTGTTTTCAACGTTACTCAAAGACAAAGCCTTTTTTAATTGCAAACAATCTTTTGTCAAACTCGCTGTCTTACTCTCAAGAAGTAACCTTTCCCAAGTAATTTGACGTATCTTCGTTTCCATCAAATCTTTAAACTGATCGGTCGTAACAGTCTTATGTTCAAAATCATCTGATTCATCAAAAACCTTTTCTAAGAATGTGATTTCAGATGAGCTGGGACAAGAATTTTGTAAGCTGTACGAAAAACTAGCATGTTCATTGGGTTCTATTTTGCATTCATTGTCACTGGTTAAGCAGTTATTTTCAACTATTATTTTGGCCGAAGCTGAAGTAAAAAGCTTTTCTTCTTTTTCTTGTTGTAGAGCTTTGTTGTTATCCTTCTTATTATTAAGTCTCATTACTGATTTATAGCCAGCTTGGTTTTGTTTCTTGTTTTGTATGGTTTGCAGTTTAGCTTCGCCTTCTATGTCGTTTTTCTGTTCCTTTTTCGCATTTTTGTTAAAAGAAAGCGTTTTTTCAGTAGACGTTATGTTCGGCTGTTTGTTTTGTTTCTCACGGTCACTTCTATTTTTGGCTGGCTGGCTTAAATTATTGTTGTTGGGAGCAAGCTTGTGCTGTTCTGTAATTTTGGTTTTGGTAGAATTACGTTCGCCGTCTATAGCTTCAATGTTGTTTTCTAATTCTTGTAGTTCATCTTTCATTTTTCTCTCATTTTCTTTCAGGACTTGGATTTCAGCTTTTAGAGACTTGATAGTTTGGTTGCCAGAAAAGGTTTCCTCACGTGATTGCAATAGCTGCTGATTTAAGTCCATGACTTTGAGTCGGAGGTCGTCATTTTTTCTATTACTACTGTCAAGTTCCACCTCAAGGCTTTTAACTTGATTTTGTATTGTATTTATTTCTTGTTCATCTAGTTTCAAACTTTGCCTGCAGCTTGCATTGTTTTCAAGATCATTTCTTAACTTTTGATTTCCTTTTAACTCCTCTTTATGTTTTTTCTTTAAATCATCAATTTCCTGTAATTGGGTAGCAATTTTCTCACGTAAATCTCTCATGTTTTTTTTATTATCGTTTAACAATATTTTTATTTCATCTTTTTCTCTGCGTTCTTTACTGATTTCGTCTTGTTGTCTCTTGTAACTCAGGACAAGATGCTCGTGGTTTCTTTCAAGCTGCTCGGTTTTCTTTTTTTCCAACTTAAAGGCTTCCTCTGCTCGTTGTATTTTCCAAGTCAATGAATCAATTATGTCTTGCAAATCTTTATGTTCACTTTCGTGATCTTGATGTTTTTTCTGTAGTTCTTGAGCTTTTTTAAAGTCTGTTTCCAGTTGTTCTAACTGCGTCTTTTTCCTCTCAAACTCGTTAGTTGCAAGGGCGAGTTTTTCTTCCAAAACAGCTGAATTTTTAGCTAAGCCTTTAAATTGTTGATCTGAGCTCTCCAACTGTTTCTTAAAGATTTCATTCTTTCTAAGAATGTCCTTAGAAGTTTGTTGCTTAAAACCAACTGATTCCTTGCTTTGACTAAATTCTTGTCTTAGTGATTCCATCCCTTCTTTTACTTTTCTTGAAGTAGTCTCTGTGGATTCTAGTTCATTTCCTTGTCCCGCCTCACGATTGTTCCTGTTTAGAACACTTTGAGAGTTTTCTGTCAAATCTCCATGTAGATGCAATGTCTCAGTTAGACGACGTAGTTTTTCTTCTCGCTCTTTTAAATTTGTTTTTAATATCTGACAGCTTTTAAGTGCTTCATTCAATCGTTTCTCCATCATATCTCTAGAAACAGTGGCTTCCTGTAGCTTATATTCACTTTGCCTTTCCTGATCTTTTGTTAAATCTATTTCACGAGTTAGACCATCATTTAAACATCTGAGCTCCATCAATTGAATTTCGAGGCTAGCCGCCTTTTCTACGTTTTCACTAAGTTGTGCTTTAAGAGCAAGCCTTTCGATTTCATTTTGGGTTGAGAGACTGTTACTTCTTTCTTTTTCCAAAGATTCTTGTTTGAGTTCCGACTCCAGTCTAATAATATCTTTCTTGGCAATCTCTAATTCGTTTTCAGCCAATTTTTTATTCTGTCGTTCCTCAATAATTGACTTCTTCAGCTCTACGTTTTCACTTTCCTTTGTCGCAAGTATTGCATTGAACTTTGCATCTTCGATGTTATGTTGCCAACTAAGCTCATCCAGCTTCATGTTTTCTTTTTGCGTATCTAACGAACTTTCTTCTAATTCCTTGTTCTTGAGCTCGAGTTCCTGAAATGCCATCTAAGAAACAAAAAACGTAAACAAAAACATTTTAATAGTAGCTGGCATATTTAGGCTGCTTGATTTTTACAGCATGCGTGATTTACAGGTAAACAACTCTTCTTAAATTGATTTAGACAGGTTTAATATGTTAAGTAATTGACAGGAAAAAATTAAATCTTTTACTGGAAATAAATTTTTTTAAAAAAGTTACTAGAACGTTTCGGCCATAAACTATGGCCTTCATCAGCTAATGACAGATCACATGACAGGCGACGAGGAAAACGCCTCAGCACCCGGTCCCATGAGTTAGACAAGCTAAAACGGAGCCTCCCTTTGCGGTTGCTCCACCCTTTCCCATATGGCCTCCTTTATTCCAGTTAAGTGTGTGCCTTTGGATAAGAAGGTTGCTTTGAAATATGTGATTTCAACATGTGATTGTACCTTATCTTTGTCTGCTCGCCTTTCTTGAGGTTGATTTTGCGTTTTTTTTGGTTAAAGGCTTTACGTTCGTTTTTTTGCTATTGTCATCTACTGTATTGTTACTTTTACCACTTAGCAAGATCCAAAATTTTTCAAAGAAGAAGACTGATCCGTTGCCGCTTGAATTATTTGGATGAGCAAAAGATCGATACTTTATTTGCGCGTACGTGTTAGCCAGTGGCTACACTACGTTCAATAACTAAATATACAAAAAATATATAAAAACAAAGCCAACTAAGATCAAACATTCGGTTTTGCTTAAAATTGTTCTTAGAGAATTATATAGAACTTTTCACTTGTCTATGTTCAACTGGAACAACATCGAGTCAGCCACCGATATTATTTCGTTTTGTTTCTTTGAATTGAGAATGTAACGTTTTGAGCTGTTCAGTTCAGAAAAAAATAAATTCGGAATATTCATGAAGAAAAGTAAAACATGAAAAGGTTGGCTGGCACATACGCGAAGTAAAAACGTTACTTGTATATCTAATCAGAGTCACCATCCGTTTCTCGGAAGAAATTGCGTCATCGCTATGAAAATCTAGGCTCAAATCTTAATTGAGGAAGAAAAGAGAACGCCATGAGAGGCGGCTGTTGATCAAAAGAAAACAGTTATAACAAAACAGAGTAAGCTTTTTTTGCTACTACAATGATATACTGATATCTAACTTATACCATTTCTTTTTACTTTGATAACGAATCCCTTTCAGGTAGTCGAGGCGTCTCCCATTCTTCACTAGGAAATCATTTTAAAAGAATGGTCAAAAATAAATTGGTATTAGTTTGAAGTAAAACTTTACAAACCTCCAGTTGTAAACGGTTGCTATCAACGGTAAAAAGTTGTTGTTTTAGTTGTTCATTCTCTTTCTTTATATTCGAATATCCACCTCTTATTTCATCCCGTTCGTTATCAACATTAACAAGCCTGAACTGAAGCTTTGAATTTTCATCAAGTAAGGCATTGTATTCTGCTGTTATTGTTTCATGTCTTTCTTCCAGTGCTCTGTAATTGTCAGCATCAAACTCCTCAACAGCGTTTTCCCTTGCTCGAAGTCTCTGCTCAAGATCTTTTCTTTCACCATGGGCTATTTCAAGTTCTGTACTGAGGCTTTCGATTTTGGCTTCCGCCTTGTCAAGATCCATCTTATATGTAGAAATATTTTTTTCTAAATTCAGAAGTTGTTTTTGCAAAGAAGCAGTTTGATTATTAAAGACTACACTGTTGTCTGAGGAAACTTGGAGCTTCTCGTGTGGACGGGAAGATGGGGCTAACAATGTGTTAATTGTGTCCTTTCGTAGCTTTTCCTCTTCTTCAATTTGAATTTTGGGTCCTACGCTTTGCTTTGTTTCAGAATCGTGTACTTGTGATAACATTTTCATTTCGTTAGAGGTGATTTGTTCTTCTGAGGTTTGAATCTTAGGCTTTTCGTCACATTTTGCTGTTGCAGATTCTGACAATTTAATCTTAGAGAGCATTTTTGACTCCGAATATCTAACTGCTCCTGGGCTTGGCGATCTTTCTCTGTTCTTGCGCCTTTCAATTGGCTTTGGTATACCTGTCTTTTTTTTGCTTTCATCTTTTTTTTTATCTGGTTTTTGTACTAGCTCTTTGAAACTAGCCTTCTGCGTTGCAGACTTGTTCTTTCCTTCTTCATCCTTTGCTTTCAAGTTTTCAACACGTATTTTGTCGTTATATTCCTGCATTGAATCTAGCTTAGATCTGAGTTCTGAGTTCGCACGTTGTAGGAGTAATGTCTCCCCCTCTGCTACCTTTGTTCGTTCTTTTCTTTGTTGGTAATCCTGTTCTAATTTTTTCTTTAGTTCCTTTAAAAAAGAGTTTTCTTCTTGCAGTCGTTCATTTTCATTTCTTAAAATTTCTGTTTCTTTTCTGATGTCAAATTGTTGCTTTTTATTTAATGCGAGTTCAGCCTCAAATACTTGACATTCACTTACGACAGAGTCAAGTTCAGCTTTCCACTTTACAATATCATTTTTAAGTTTTCCAACTTGATTTTCTAGGATTGCATTATTCGACTCCAAGTCTTCGTTCAAGAAATTAGATGTTTCAATTTCTTTCTTTAACATTGCTATTTGTTCTTTTTGCCATTTCAATTCTTGTTTTGCTTTGTACAATTCTTTATTGACCTGCAGTGCGTCATCATCTACTTTTGGTTTATCTATGAGTTTTCTATTTTTCTTAACTTCCTGCAATTCATCCATCAAATTAGAAACCACGACATTCCTTTCTTCAATTTCCTTTTGCATCTTAATTCGTCGCTGGGCTTCATTAAGCTTTTCTTCTGTAACCTTTCTCAAATCCTCCGCCGTTTTAGATAGTGATTGCTGTACCTGATTAAGAAGTTCCTCATTATTAATTTTCTTATTCTCGATTAATTGCTTTTCTTGAATCAACTTGTTCAGTTTGGTTTTAAGCTGGGCGTTTTCTTCACTGATGTGTATCAAACGAATATGTAAATTAGGGACATCATTTGTTTGAGGTAGCGTTCGTAGGTCAATTGATTTTTTTCGTGAAGATGGTTTTGCTTGGTAAGTTTTTGCTAATGAGCTCTGGTTTCTCGAAGGAGACCTTGTTCTTGACTTTATTTCTGTTTGTGGTTTAGCATGTAAAGCAACTGTTTCGTTGCTTAAGTTTTCAGACTCTTCGGTTGGTTGTGAGTTAATCTTATTTAAGGCGTCGTTGTCTTCAATTACTCTTTTTAGCTCATCTCTTAAATTTTCTAATTTATGTTCTAAGACGTCATTCGTATCCTTAAAGTCCATGTACAAATTACGTATTTCTTCACAGTTTTGCTTTTCTTCATTAATTTCAGTTTGAAGCTCTTCTATTTTCTGATTATATTCGGAAAGTTGAACTGTAGCTTTCACCAGTTCTTCCTCCATAGTATTACACGTTTTACATATTTCTTTTATTTCCATTAATGCTTTCTTTAATTCACATTGCAAAATTTTCGGATCTGTGCTCGTTATATCATAGTATTGGGTTTTATCTTCTTCAGTAACATGATATTCTGTCTTCCTCATACCAGAGAAATTATTCATGATATTCTTAAGTGGACTTTTTGCCAGTGATATTCCGGATTTGATCCTCTTTGCTTTTGTATGTGAATCAGGCTGAGCTTCCTGTGCGGCACGAGCAAGTCTCGTGATAACAATGTCTTCATCACTGTCACAGATTTCAGTGTCCGTTATGCTACCACCATCCATTGACTGCCCCTCTGTCTCTGTGATGTCATCGTCCATCAAAGTATCATCATCGGGGCTTGGTACCAAAGTGTATACATATGACATACTGCAGGACGTAGAAAATAATCTGTTTAGAACTTAAAGTACAGTTTTTGTTGATCAACAAATATATCGCAACATTAGAAAACATTTTCGTAATTAACAAAATAGTTCGAAGAAAAGCGTTAGCAGGAACGCCATAATTGCCGTTACAGCAGATATAAATAAAGTTTTGGCTTTTATTAAAGGAAATATAGTTGAATTAGGGAGATGTAGACATTAATTAACATACTAGAGTATTTTAGTTCAATTTTTGACAAATTAAGTTTCGCTTATTACCAGCGGATGTAATGAAGTTTATCTACACAAAAAATGTTTAGGCAGTTTGATCTGAGGTTGTATTGCGGTATAAAAAATATTATTTCTAAAGTCATAAAAGAGGTTAAGTGATAAAGCAAAAAACAATGTGGAAAACTTGATAACGTCCGCAACAGCTAGTGTCGTGAGTAAAAAGTGGGAGAGTTGGATGCATGACAGTAAAATAACATATTGAAGAAAGGTGCTGTAAAAGATGACGATATGAACAAAAAAACAAAGATATAAGTAATAAGAAACCATCAAGTTTTACCTGGTCAAGCAGGTTTGAAGAAAATCATCTCTTCGATCATTCCCTTCGGACATTTGGAGGCCATTTTCGCTGTCCACACTTTCTTGAGATACTTCCAAAACATCCGATAATTCTGTTGTTAAAATACCCTCCTCTCTTTCACACTGTTGGTTTCGGTCTCTATCAAGTTTGAAAGTATATATTTTTTGTAATTCACTTGTTAAATGCGGTATACAGGAATTGGTCATAAGGTATTAACTAGGTGGAGGAGGATATATTGTGGAATTGTAAAACCTTGTGTCCTATTGGAGGGGCACAAAAATAATTTGAAAAAAATAGGGGGAAGGAATACTGCAGGATTTTTTTCTAGTGTAAAGATGCAAGTACATGAGCCATATGAATCCACAGCAAAATAATCTTTTAAAAACCTGTTCCAATTGTTGTTCATAACTCAACACACAACTGCATTAGACAACGTTTCGTTCCCATCCCAGCAACATCATCAGTTCAACTGAATGTAAAATTTTTCCCTATATGCTAATATAGTAGAAAACTACGATACAATAATAGGATCTATAAGTAAAAGAACAATCGCTGACTGAAAAAAAAGACAAATTCTAGACAAAACAAAAATCAAGGTTCGATACAGAGAGTAATATACAATAATTTGGATACAAGGAGTAATATATAATAATTTGGATACAAGGAGTAATATAAAATAATTTGGATACAAGGAGTAATATACAATAATTTGGATACAAGGAATAAGATACAATAATTCGATAAAGAAAAGAATCAAAATGTTAATGTTCAGTGATGCAGACCAAAATGAAACTAGATAAACACTTTTGCCTTAATAGAGTCCTATTTTTCATTATTTAATGGTTCACAGGATTCTAAATCAGTTGAACAAACGAAAATACTTAAGGTAAAGTGCTTATTTGGAAATAGGTTGATCTCTTCAAGTATTAAGAAAAAAAAGTAAGCATTGAACAACAATTAAAACCCAGCTACACAGGAACAAGTATAGCATGCTTATGACTGGGTTTGGATGTTTAGTGATAATCTTTTAATAACGACGAACGTTTCGGAAGTAAATAAGTATTACTCACATTATGGATGTCTATTTATTGAAGTTGAGAACGGCAGAAAAATCATAGTTATTCAAAAACAAATTAAGATATAGTTAAATGACATCCAATAACGTGGCATGAAAATTGCAAACACAGCGATAACAGCTGTAACTCATTTGCGGAGTTAGTATCCCTTGAAAGTGTTTAGACGTCCACATCAGTCTTTTGGTGCAACAAAATTAACAACAGAGCTCTTGTTTATGGAAGATTTAAGAAGAAATTATCTCTTGCGACATATTTTTAGTATTTCTTCTTCAGTATCTGAAAATAAACTTTATTTATCCTTTAAATTTCAGAGTACCTATATAAAACATCTTTGAGAACCTAAAAACTGAAAAATCATTGATAATTATTAAATAAGTTGACAAAGATTATTTAGGCAGAAAGTACAATTAACCAATTCAAAGTTCGTGGAGATGATTGTTAAAACAAATTGCTTTTTAATAAATTTTAAACTATAAATCCAGATCTTTCTAATAATCTGATCAAACTTATTTAATATCAAAAGTAGAATACCTGTCAGTAACTTCGGGATTTTTTGACTTGACCAGGTCATTTTCCAAGTTTGATTTTTCGAGTTTCAGGTGAAACAATTCTGACTTCAGTCGATATACACTATCCTTTAGGTAAATAAGTTCTTCTTCCAGTCGCGTCTTTTCTTCCATGGAGGCAAACACTTCTGTTTCTAGTTTGCAAGTGTCTTCGTTAATTTCTTTTAACTCGGATTTTAGTTTACGCTTACTCTGCCGATATTCTACGAGGTCTTTAGCCAGTTCACTTGTGCTTTTTCCCGCAATTTCCCCCTCAGGTGACGAAACAGTAACTTCCTGCCCCTCCCGGTTTAGAGGTAAATTTGTTTTGGTATAACAGATTTGGGACTTGCAAGATAACGATTGTGGTTGTTTGGAACCATTATGTAAAGAAGATCCGTCCTTCAAAGAATTTTGGTTTTGTCCCTGTTGCCATTTCTCTGCAATACTATTTCGCCTCTGTAAAGATATCAGCAGTGTGTAAAAAAAAACACGGTAAACTTTAAAAATTTTGATGCAGCCGGTTTTTTTTCTATGTTTTCTATAGAAATAAAAGATTCATAGTTTTTAATTTCCCCTACATACAACACTTATCCATTGCAGATAAGCTTAACGTACAATCTGGTATCCAATTTATAGCTATGGATTTCTCCTTCAGGAGCATGTTTTGACAAACAAAAGGAAATTCTAATACTATAGTCTGTGGTTATAGATGATATATAAGAAATCCTTGCTTACGTTGATCAACAACATCAGGGATATAAGAGAAAATATGGCCGCTTCAATGGATAGAACAAATAACATGAACAAGGACTCTAGGGAATATATGTGAATAATATTAAGAAACAAAATAAAACTATTACAAAGAATGCCAACAAACTCGAGTGTTCCAATCGTGATTGAGTTGGGTAGATAAAAATACAATAATGTACATAAACCAGTTACTTATTGTTGCTAATAGAAAAATGGTAAAAAATTTAAAACTAAATTCAAAATTAACTACTTTTTCCTATTTTATTCCAAGAACAAGGACAAATCCCGGGAAATATATCATTAGGTTTAAAGGAACTCAAATTTGTGATTTGTTTGAGAAGTCTATTGAAATCAATAAACTTTCCAGTTTCAAAAGGATTATCAAAAATCAGTTCAATAATGACTTATTTTGCCCTATCTGTTAGCTTCTGGGATACTTATCTCCATTCTTTATTTACATAACTTTTTTCTTAATTTGTAGTTACAATATGTATTTTTGTTTATTTATCTAGCACGTATATTTTGCCTAACTGAAAGTGACCCGTCGTCAGTCTCACCGATAGATTATAAACTGCCCTATAAGTTTTTCCAAAGAATTGACTGGTTTGACTAGTTTAACTTTGTAGTTATTTTAGACAGCCAGGTTCTCTGTTATTAGCTAATAATTACTATATTGTAATGGGTACACTGTAATAATGTTAATTGGAGGGTACAAACTGACTAAGCTTTGGCACAAAGGTTTACCACGCAAACAGAAAGCAGAGATTTCACCAACCGTGCAGTAACACAGATGTGAACATGCAAGATTTCATTTCTTGCACTAAGTATACGTAATATCGCAAAGCAATCAGAACAGTATATCTAGTTGATAATGCTAAATAAATACCCTGCTTAACTTCAAATTCAAAGAATCGAACAGTTACTGACGCCTTGTTTAGTTTTGTGGCATAAAATTCTGCTAGCAGTTCTCAAACATCCCTAAAACATATCTCGTAAATGTTATAAGTGTCTATAGTTCTTATTGAGTTCCTGTCGAAGTATACCAATAAATTTCAATTCAGTCGGTAGGTTTTTTTGTTTTTGTTCCTTACTCGATCAATTATAAATGTTTCACTTTAAATATTTCTATATCAATTTGTGTTAAATTCATGTTTCAAAGATGTACGTAACGACATAC
Source organism: Zoanthus sanctaehelenae (assembly GCA_028564885.2). NCBI lineage: Eukaryota > Metazoa > Cnidaria > Anthozoa > Zoantharia > Zoanthidae > Zoanthus > Zoanthus sanctaehelenae. The sequence continues at coordinate 3,734 of JAOTRI020107292.1, read as the reverse complement.
TACTTTTACTAAGTTTAAAACGAAAAAGCAGTTTTGAGTGTGTACCTTTTTTCTGTCAGTGATTGACTCTTTATGACAACATGGGTTGTCCTTCGCGTATTGTTGTGGGAGCTTCTGACGTAACTGCGCCAGTTCAAGTACCAAAAGACAAGAGAGCAAGGCCTTGTCCATGATGACGTAATGCAGGCACTTTTCCATCAACGAAACGGATTCATCTTCGGAATCCAATAGGTCTGTTGGACCTTTTTGAAAACAGTAAGTATGCGAGATTAGCCGTGACAAAATCTTCTCTCGTGCCTAAATAATTTTTCCGCACTGAAAGGCACTGTCACCATCATTGCCCTCAATGGTTATCAGTCTTAAAAATGGAAACGATTTTTTTAAAAATAAGCATAAAACGGTAACCGAATTGGAAACATAAGTCAAGTTTTAGTTTTCTCAACATAATATTTTCACTAATTTATCACATCAAGTGGGCAGAAAACATTATACATATTTGAATCTTCGCAGATTAAATTCATTTCAACACAAATGTTCCCACGCTACCAATTTTTCTTGACCAGTTACTCATTTGTCAGCTTATTCGACTATTATTACGCCGTTGCTGATTTTCGCAATAAGATTTCATACAACTACAAATATAATAAATGAATGAAAAACAAACTTACTCATCACATTGTTTTTCCTAAAAGTAACCAAATCACTGAGTTTTTTCGCGATATCTTGCCATTGTGGCAGTTCACCTGTAAGCCATCAGAAAAGAAACTTATAGTAGAGCTGTTTTAGATCTGCAGCCTACAATAATATCATTTCCAATATCTAGCTTTCCAAGAAACGTTTATTCTTGAAAAAAGCAGCGCGAAAATTTAGATGCTTTAACAAGGGATTGTTAACATTCAAAATTCAATCCCTTTGCATCATTTACTTTTACATGATTTTAACCTTAAATTTCAAAGAAGTATTAAACGTCGCATTTACGTATTTAATTCATTTGATTAAATAAATTCGACGATAGTGCAAACTAAATCAATGGTTTGTCCCACTTTGACACAGTTTCGAGCTGTTTGTACTAGATACTTGTCTTTTTATCGCGCTATGCGACACTGTTGCTATATTTGATTCAACCGTATTTATGCTTAAGATATATGTTATGTGAACACTATTACAAATAAGAAAATTAATAAATCTCAAAATTATGCCAGTGAGTGCATCCTTAATTGCGAATGCATAATACAACAAACAGAATTAGAAATGTTGGCTAACGAAAAACTCGACGAATTTAACTGTTACAAAGATGGCATGGTCTCAATCTAGTGTTTAATAATGTTTGTTCTTCTAACAAACTTAACATTTTCCTCTTTAATCCTCGGATGAAAGCACAAATATAAAATAAATAGCTCCGCTATCTTGTTTGTTCAGCTTACAGCGTTGGAATGAACAAATAACACAATTCGTAAGCATGAAGTTTTGGTAGTCTTCCATTAAATGGACATCATATACGGTTGTAGAAACATGGGAAATAATTGTTTTTCGGACCAGAGCGCGAAAAAACTAATGAAGGATATAAACTAGTAAAGAATGACTGTCGGCCGTGACCATGTTCAGATGTTATCTTATATGTCTCTAGAATTTAACGATTGAACATCAAAGATATATCTTGCTGTCAGTATTTGAATATTTGTTCCTTTAAAGATTTAAACATTGATAAAAAAAAACAAGGTTTTCCAATGTTTAGGACCATTAGATATAAATAAATAAGATTGGAAAGACAAAGAAAATCTAATTACATACTTGGTAAGTGATTGATATTTAAAATACATGATTATTGATGGTTGGAATCGATTGATTACAAAACTTCATAGTTACATATGCTAGCTAATTTATAGCTGTGAAGCATTCAATGATTTTCCGCTATAAAATACATTTTATCACTTTTTTCAGTATTGTAATTATATTTTGTTTATTTTAGCTGGCATATATTTGCTTACCAAAACAATGATACCTTAAAGAGATAAACAAAACACCAAGGCCTAGTTAAGACGTCGAGTATAATTTAGGGGAATAAAGTGCTGTCCGACTCAGAATATAATGCGACCGGCTAGAAGGACGTCTGAAACGAGATGCAGTAAAGATGTTTTAACATTCTTTGACAGACAAATAAAACATCTTGGACTGATTTTTCGATATGGCATGATAGTCAGCTTCAAAATAAACGAAACAGCTAATCTTAATCTTATCCCTCTCCCATACCCTAATCTGACCCCCTACTTTAACCCTAATCCTAGTGATAGAGTTGGGTTGGGGATTTAGGGTTTGGATTAGGATTAATACGAGTACGAATCGATAAATAAATGAATTACATCCAACAAAAACATGTTCTTGCTAGGTACTTTTCCATACCTTCATTTGAAAGTTGTTCATCAAATACAACTGCTAGCAAATTACAAATCTGCCGTTCAATCTTCCTCTTTGAAGAAGCTAGATGTTTTATTAAAACGGATATTTTGTTTGCACTGTTTTCTGGATTATCCTCGCATACATTTTGAGGTTGCACAGTATCTAAAGTTGATGGCTCTACTTCGTTAGCAGGACCATTTTCCGAGCAACTAGCGCTACTGGTTACCAGGTTTCCAATCATTCTTTTCACTCCCTTCCAGGCACCATTGTCGTCGTCTCCTGAAGGAACCGGGCCCGAGCATGGGTCATAACCATTACCGCGAGGAGATATCTTGATTGAACAGTCTTTGGAAAATAGTTCAACCGCACCAGCTTGCGAAAAGTTGAATCTGAAATGTACGTGGACTTAGATTTTACAAAACACTTCTAAATCTTAATTTCGGTTTATATTAAAACAGAAATAAAGTTTTTGAATTGACCAACAGGGTAATAATGATATAGGAAACAAAGATTGTGATCTCTACATAACTGTGTAGTCTATAAGTTTATCTTTGTAGTCTCTTTTGCAAAATATACATTAGAAAAGCTACAATTGGAATGTATAGGGGATAACGGTTTTGCAGAATCTAATCCAATTGTTCGAATTCCGGAACATTAACAAAAAAGATTCCGGAATTTTTAATAATGTTTGGCCTTGCCAATTCGAAAACCTTGTTTGATGATTTTCAGTACAAAAACCCCGCTGCTCCGCTCTAACAAGTCTAACACGTCTTTACACGAATGTGCATGTGATCAAACTGAATATGTTATGAATGCGCTGAAAGGGTAAAAATCAAGCCATTGAGAATTATCGCATCACAGCTGAATTGCGCAATTATTTACAAAGCATATAAAAACATTAGTGATTTGAGCGAATCAAGTAGCCTCCTATTGGGACCACAGTGTAATCTTTGGATGTTACCAGTACTAGAAAGAAGCATGAGATGTCATACGATCAGCGGTTTAAGTCCATACCGTATCGAGAGTCTATTCATTATAACAAAATAGTGTACTCGCAGCACTTTCTTTGTTTTCGAAATAGTATAACTATTTATAAACTTGAAAATACGTTAAAATATTAACCTATATCACATTCTTCTTACTTGCCACTTGAGCATTTTCACAAGTGTCGTGAGTTTCATGAGATTTTTAATAGAAACATTTGCAAAGCCAGTTATTATTGGACGAAACAAGATAAAGTGTTTAAGCCTGAATACTTACGAAATATAAAATGGTTTCCGTGTTTACATAACCTGATGTAAACACGCGGGAGTTTGGGAGAACACGAGATAAGCGTA
>JAOTRI020107282.1:0-10253 GCA_028564885.2 Zoanthus sanctaehelenae | reverse complement strand
TATCCATATAAATATGTTTGAACCATTATCCATATAAATATGTTTGAACCATTATCCATATAAATATGTTTGAACCATTATCCATATAAATATGTTTGAACCAACAGCCGTAATTACGTTTAAATTAATAACCGTAATTATGTTTGAACCAATAGCCGTATAAATAGCGTGGTAATACCATATCTATTTTGAACTTTATAGAATATACTTGGAGAGACAACGTATATTTGAAAGTTATCTCAGTTTTTGTCACGTTTGGCGCCCCATATACATGTAGGTAGAGCGATGTATAAGGTAGAGAATAATTCAAGAAAACTACACGATTGTCCCTACAATCCTGTTTTGTGGTTGCCCACTCATCTAATACAATGCCATGCTATGAAATAACAAAAGATTAAAATATTTTTGTTCAGGGAGCTGACGAATACTTAAAATAAATGGTTTAATTATTTTGTATTCTATTTCTAGATTTATGTTCTTTAAGTTTGTTAAGCCCATAGAGAGCTTGCGTAAATAGCTGTGCAATCCAATATGCTTCTCTATTAGTTAAAGGTTTTTCACTGTTAGAAAATACGTGGGTTAACGTCTCGATGCAAGTACAAGAAATATCTGAAAGCACGTGAGGTGAATCATTAAAATGCATAGATAATTCACAAGTATTCTTGTTATTTTTACAATGGTACTTTGACTGCGAAACCTAATCTTAAAACTATTAGTGGTAAAGCCAACATACTGCAATTTGCATTTATTGCCAGAAGCTGAGTAAATAACTTAAGTTTCACAAGATAATGACTCCTTAATTTGATATGTTTTTCCGGTAATGAAACTAGTAAAGGAATTGCATTCCGTAAAATAATTGCGATATAAGTTACATTTGCTATGGTGTATACGTATTCAAGATAAAGGCTCTCTCACTTTGTCAGACTCAGTAAAGATGATTATATATTTAAAATGCATAGTCAATTAGATAATCCATTACATTATAGTGAGCTTAGATTTGACCCTAGCGGGTCACATATCTCATTGGTTAAGTCCTGGGGCAAGAAATGGGTTGGTAAAGGACAGATTGGTCCCGAAATAGCAGAGTGGGTTAATGAATACCGTGGAATATGCCACGCGTACTTATATTTTCCGTATACACACAAGCCTTTTGGCGAGTACTAATTTATCCCATTCCCATTTGGCCCCTATGTGGAAAAAATACAGCCAATAAAAGGCCTGGAAAACCTGAAAAACATATTCTGCGGTACCCAACGGGTATTATTCATTAATTGGTAGTGCAACCTACCTGGAAAGTAAACTCAGTAACTGACTTAGTGAGTGCTTTACGATTAGTTCACTGTTTTTACAGCAGCAGAGTTTGGCAAGCACAATATGACTGTCCGTTGTCCTGTTTCCTGTATTCAGCCGATTCTTTTCAAGGTCAGGGAGTACAACTTGCAAGATAAACTGTTCTACTGTTTTTCGCTTGTTACCGGCCATGCGTTCAAAACGCTCCATGTACTCGTCAAAATTGTTTTGAAATGTGGCCAGCTCATTTTCTTCACAACCTATAATTTAAGTTTGCAATATTTTAGGAACCTGGAATATTAAAATTTAATAATTTTCCCCGGCTCGAAGTAGAGGTAACTAGAGGTAGATACTTACGAAGCCGTGAAATGGTAAATATCTATCGGAAGGCACCGACTCTAAGGAGGGGGATATTTGTTTTAGTATTAACCAAGTAAGTGAATAGCGCTTTTAAAAATAACATATATTTTAACAATTCTTTTTTTAAAATATTGCCAAAAACAAATTTCTCAACTATTCTTCTTTAATCTTTCTACGCTCAAGAAATAAGAGCGTGATTCAAAGTGAATATTGCATGATATTTAGTGTTCGATAAACCGATGAGAGCGTGATCATTTTTCACGGTTGAGCAACCAAAGCGAAAAGTTAACAATTATCCCCCGAAGTGGAGGTAAATATCCTTCGCTAGGCACCGACTCTGAGAGAGATAGTTGTTTTAGTTTAAACCAAGTAGGTAAATAGCATTTTTTAAAGTTTGATATATTTCAAAATAAAAAAAAATCTGGACAAAATTAAAACACTCGTCTGTAATCTATCTCACTCGTGAACACGTGATCACATGACTGAACTCAATCAAAACCACATGAAATGGCAAAAGTTATTCTCAATGAACAACAGGAAATCACTCGGGAATACAAGATTTCAGGATAATACAAAATGAGTAATCAAATCCAGAATTATGTATTTTCCCCCGTTTGAACTTGGAAAGCTTATGCTTAATTACAAGTGCCGCCATGGGGTAAGTGCATTCAACGGAAAAAGTTGGAGTTTGGTGCCACTGAAGATTTGTGAAACCACTCTTTTTGCTAAAGTTTGGAAGGATTTTGAATATCGTAATTTATGAGATGTTCTTTTCCAAACAATTTTTTCTTCTGATCTTTTGTAGGCGGACTTTTATGCACAGTAGGGGCAGTTTCACCTGTTTTCGATAAGTTTTGAAAAGATTCTTTAAAGATTTATTAGCACCAGGGAACACACTGTCGCCAATAGTAGAAAAGGGCCTATTGTATAGAGGATTGTAAAAATGGCGGTCAAATGCTGCACGAATTGAGGTGAGAGACTTCTTGTTGTAATGTCTGCCATCTTGTTCCCCTGCTGATACTTGTTCATTTCAGTTGGAGTCATTTCCTCAACAGTGGTTACAAACTCATTTTGTTGCAGAAAACATGCTGAAAAATGTATTCTATTTAGTTAAACCTTACATAGCCTCGAAAGAAGAAAAACGTTTGTAAACAGATTCTAAATATTGTGAATTTAGTAAATTTAATTAAGTAAGCCTGTGCTGTTGATAGGAAGCGAAGAAAAACGTGCCAGTAAACACTGAAATACCAAATTTTGTTTCCTTTTGTGTGTTGAAAAGGGTTCTATCTTCATTATCTTTATGAATTTCTTGTTCAAAAACTGAAGCAAAACGAGAAGCCATTTTCACGGTTGAGTGACCAAGGTGAATAGCGCAGGATATTCGGTGTTTGATAAACCAATCAGAGCGCGCGTAAAGTGCTATTCATGTACTACTAATGCAGGATACTCGGTGTTTGATGGTCCGATCATAGCGTAATCACTTTTCAATGTTGAGAAGCGAAAGGATCCACATTACCTGAGTAAATGACGCTATCGATATAAACTTTTAGAAGCTCTACTGAAGGCAGGCATTCCCCTTTTAAAAGTCAACAGTTTGCGACATTTTCTTTAAGAATATCATTATCACTTAACATATCAGAACCATCTAGCAGAATTCATTCCCATAATTTTTCAGAAGGAGATAGACTTTGTGAAATTCGAAATAGTTTCCTCTTTGATCTTTGATTGAAGCCCATACTTGGAGAAGCGTTGGCAATTATCGTTCGCTTTATTGACAAAGATTGAAATATACAGCAGAGGTTTCTCAAATTGGAAATTTTAGCCAAGAGCGTGAATGTGGAAAGGCTTGCTCAAAGGCTGATTCAGTGCCTAACTGTGGATTATGAAATGCAATCAAACCATCTTCTAGCAACAATGAGAGATAGAGCATCAGTAAATGAAGCTGCATTGCGTTAAGTCATATTTTTATTCCATATGTTTCTTACACACAATTGACGTTGTTGGGAAACAAGTTGATTTTAGTATCCTAGACACTTGTTAAAAGTTGAAACACCATTTTTTTCTCAGTCCAGCTGCTCGGCTGTCATGGAAGACAAGAACTGGCACAGCAGTGCGACCTCATTCCAAAACAAGATGGTGGAGCAAACGGGAAGTCCTCAATCAGCTCATAAAGTTTTTTCTGGGAACGTTGAGCCCTTTCTAAGAGAAAATGATAACCTGTCTCCTGTTTGCTGTGCAAGCCTGTTGGAGATTTGTGATGGTCCGGCAACTGCTAGAGACTTAGACTTTGAGGTTCCTGCAATGATTGATGCGGGTACGCACTTTGTTAAAGCAACTTTTTCTCTTGAGGGAGATGATCCTTTAGTATGTATTTGCTATAAACTTTTGTCCGCACTAGCATATGCAATAGCCATTGAATCTTATCCAAACACTAAAGCCAAACATCGGTAGCATGCAGATAGAAATATGGCATTGTACAACCAGTTAGTTGCTCAAGAAAAGACATATACCAATCCAGGCGTCTGCTTTTACCAACAAAAATTCAGAGCGTAATTCCATAATATTGCCCGTGCATTTAAGGCTGCACGCTTCTGCTGCCTAATACAGGTGCAAGCACAACGTCCAACTACTGCATTAGTCCTGGAACTAAAACAATTTAGTTTCATAACTGATGCAGAAGTTGTACAGCTTATGGAAGAGCTGTCAAACTATCTGGACTTTGCTGATGGTACAGCCATTTAAACAGTGGAAGGCAGAGTACAGTGATGGCATGGGCTACTCATGCTGCTGCTCTCCTTAACTGATCAGCTGCAATCAAAAAGATCTTGTTGGTGCAGCCTAGTTCCTAATAAACTGAGCGAGTGTTTATCCTGCTGCAAAATGCATTTTGCAAGCAGCAATAGGCAGCATTAGAGGAAACAGTGGAAACATCGATAAAGTTACGTTACAATGACAATGCAAGCACATGCATGAAATAATTATTGTATTATATGTCTGTAGAGGTCTGCTTGGTGGTGCAAAACATTGGCCAACAGAGACAGTGCTCTGTACTACATCCACAAAGTTATAAATACTGAAAATTATATGGTTTTATACCACATACGCTTGTGTATGTCAGATAAACTTTGTATATTTAATAATCATATTAGCAAAGTTTGTTTTGTTCGAATACAATAAGGTGCACGTGGTTATCATAATAGAAAGCCCGAATACAGAGAATCAGATTTTTATGATTTGGGTTGAAAGAGACTCAGCCTTACAATATTGATAAGTCAGTATGATATAATTATGTATGTGACATTTATGCAAAGTGATTCTATTTACTAAATCTTTATTTAAGTTGTTTATCAATCTCTTTCACTAAAAATTGAAAGCAATTTTTAAGCAAATTTAGCCAAATTTGGAGCAACTTTTAAGCAACTTTTTGAGAAAATTGGAGCATTTTGTGGACAGCACGCCGCAATATTGATCGTTGCACCTTGTATCCATCTCCAAAACACTTATTGCGCGCAATTTTGCATGAAATACTGCAGTACGTGTCTGCGCCTTTATATCAAACCGTAATATAAAGAAAAAGCAAGGCTTGTGTATACGTTTCATTTCAGAAGTGCTAAACTAAATAAACAAAGGGGTGTAGGCAGGAGAGGGTTCCAGGAGCTCTGTAATCTTTGGAACTTCGTTTCATAAATAGCGACCATTTAAATACTTTTTCTTTCTTTTTAAACTGGCTGCCATTTATAAAAGAGTAATAATAATAATTGTTCATTTTGTTCCATACTTACCATACAATGAAACGAATAGTGAATGCTTGATTTGTTTACGCTTTTTGGATATTCGAATGAAGATCAATAAAATCGTTTGCAAACTGTTGTTGTTGTTTCTAAGTGAATAGGGAGAGTGTTGACGTCTGCTTTTATTTATATTTCGGCTTGAAAGTTTGAAAGGAATATGCATTAACAGACGGATTTTGAAACTTAGTGGCCGCGCCTTTCCAGGGCACCAAAATGAGGCTTAAGTTGTTAAAAGCCGCAAAAGGGAAGAAGGCTTGTTCTTCGCTACATTGTCTAGATGGCCGTCTTTGGTGATTTTTTCATTTTAAATCATACATGTAATCTTTTTCAACTGGTTGAAACTTTTCCGTATTGTATTTTTTTAATTGCTAGACGTTTGTATAATCGCTTCTTAGTATTTTTATACTTTCAACTTTTCTCTGGAAAAATTACGGCACCCATCATTCTAATTATGGAAAAGAAAGGCAGCTTAAAGCCAAGTAAGTCCCATTTATTTTGTTGACATTTGTGTTTTAGGTCAAGCATATTTATTGCCACAAAAAAAACCTTTTGTTTTTTCATCCCTGTTTCAGTTTTAAACATATTCTTTTGGGCAAACAGTTTCAATATAAATAAAATAACGAGAAATTTAATCAAGTTTTAGTTTTTTAACTCAGAAATTTGTGTTTCTACTGGTAGTCAAAATTGAATTGAAGTGAAATTTGGAAATTTAAACACGTGTAAATAGTTTAAAGAGTAACATAAAATTGAACAAGCGGAGCTACCTCCATTTGTTTTCTTTGCAAATAAATAACATTTATCACTTTTTTTTCAGGGAGAGTTGGTAATTATATATAACCTAACAGACGTGACAAGAGACGAAGTTAAAATTGACAGGTCTATTTTTGCTGTCAGGCGAAGCGAAAACTGGCATAGTGATTTGGTTTGCGGGCTAGTTGACTGTAATCCCGAACATTTGAAAAAAAGTTTCACTAATTGTGGTCAGTGATGTAAAGAACTTTTGTAATGAAACAGTATACGCCTACCAAAACAAACCTTAGAAGCTTAAATTTTGAGTTCAAACACAATTATTGTGTTGTTCTTACCTTCGAGTAGAAGAACCTTTCGAAAAAAATTCTACCATAAATATAACAATGTTAATAAGTTCAGCGACACGAAAGCCATCATCTCATACCAAATTGGCGGCGGTAACGACAAATGTTACTGAGACTAAAACCAATTCACATTGGATATTTATCCCTCAAAAGAATCAATTTAAACAAAACAGTGACTTTAAAACCTTACGAGACTCCTGGATCGCTGAACTAGAAGGAAATGAGGATAATTTAGTGAGCGTAAACTCTAACGGTAATGCGGAGGTGTTGAAGTTTGAATCCATAACCGTTACCTTTTATTCCACCACGAAAACGTTACAAGTACAAGGCTCACATAAGGATTACTAAATCAAAAAGCTCAGGAATATTGTCGACAACGGAACTCAATCGCAAGATACTATGCCCGGATTAACGTCTAGCTGCGGAAGTGCCGAGATTAAAGAACCAGAGTTGAATTTGAAACCAACAAGTGATCATGACGATCGTTATGAAAAGTTCGAGACCTTCATCAAAGATCTAGAGCAACGGGACTTGAACAAGAAGATTAAATGTTCTCTCTCCACTAACTGCATAGAAATAAGTGAATGCACGATAGAGTTAAAATATTTCGCATTGTCTAGATGCACGGCAGCCCGTCACGGTCTAAAATTAACTAAATGCCGGGCAGTCCAAAATTTTTCAAAAATATCGAGGGAATCGCTTTTAATAGCCAGACTATACTAGTTTTATTTTGTTTAGAAATGTGAAGCGCTTCTTTTGAGCGAGGCAGATTGCAATAAGTACGATTTCTGGTCTAATCTTTCTACTACTACTTCAAGTCACAATGCTACACGATTGCAACCACCAATCTGCTCCTACATCCACCTCAAGTCAGAATCACGTGCACAATCCAAACGAGCGATTATCAAACGGTCCGGTGCTGTTGTTAGGGGATTCGGTTTTTAGAGGAAACAGCAACGTAAGTTCGCCTCAAACCGCTATGTAAACAAACAAACTATTGCTGGGGGAACCAGAGAAATAAGGCAGTATATTATGATTACTTTGTCATCCATTACGGATCAAATGATGTTATAGCAAACTGACCGCCAATGAAATCAAACAAACATGGAAAAATGCCTTTGCAATCTAAAGCATAGATGGTCGAATAGTACAATAGCAATTTCAGGATCAGGCCTAACCTACGTCCCACGGGATAACAGCAAGAATAGGCTTATTGTTAACTGTCACTACGAAAGCATATGGACAGAACAAGGTGTGACTTTTATCGACAACAAAAGAGTAATGTGCGACACCTATGGAATCCTAATCGAGCAAGTATTCTACGATAACGTTCACTTGAACAACAAAATCGGTACAAAGAAACTTGTTACAAATATCAAACAACATCTTGGACAATGAGGCTTGCCAAGGAATTGATGTAATTTTTTCTGCATTTCAGGTGGCCCTCAGAGAGAACAGCCCTATAACGAACACCGAAGAAGGAACTATGACCCTAATCAACCATTGCAAGCTTTCAATTGCAACATAATTGCAGAGTATTTATGAGAAAGCGGGATGACATTAATGAAATATGTATTTGTTTCCATTTTCTTTTAACATTCGGTGTGTCACGACATTTGCGAATAGGGTTTTGGAATTTGAATTGTTTCAACAGCAGTATTCTTGGAAATAAACTAAGAAAAGACAATTTTTTAAGCTTAATTAACAAACATGATATTTTTGCACTTAGTGAAACACATTCAAACTATGAAACAGAGATAAATATAAATAAATTCCAACATTTAATTGAATGTAGGAACCAATCGGGAAATTGATTTTCCAGGGGTCTAGCCGTATATATAAATCGCAAACTCCCTAAAGGAGTCACTTATATCCAAACTGAAAACAAAAACATAATTAATATTCACCTATGATTAGGAATTTAGTTTATATTCTAAGCTTATTAACAAACGTTTATGTACTTTTTGTATTCGACACCAAATAAAAAAAAAAACACCGTCTCTCTTTCTGTCTGTCTGTCTGTCTGTCTGTCTGTCTGTCTGGCCTGTCTCAACTGATCGATGCAGAATATTGAAAGCCGAGATAATTCTATAGTTAGCTTTCAGTAATATCTCCAGAGACAAGTAAGACAATGTCTTCACCTTTCTTTTTCCATACAAGTCATTGGACTGATATCAATGATTTTAAACTCATACAAGTCATCGTACTTAAGTTCAAAACCAATCCGTTAGGCCAAAAAACGCAAACATAAATAAGGCGATTCGTGATATTAACAAGTACACCGTACCTCCCAATTATTAAATGAGAGTTAAAAAATCATATTTGAGTGTCTGTTATGCCAAAAATGCTTTTCTAATTCACAAATGCCTAAATAAAGGCGATTTATCTGGCTTTGATCTGTTTTTACCCTCCAAATTAACAATGCCGGCCGACGTGAAGTCGTGAACTTGCCATCGAAAAGTTGACAAATATACAACTGCTTAAATAAAATTGTAAAAATCTCAAGTTTTCCTTAAAGTACAATATTGAAAACTTTGGATAAATTGAAAAAAAAAACCCCGTACGTATAACTAAAAGAAATAATAAAAGAATCCGAAAAAATCTCTAAATACGGCAATGTAGCGATGAATATGCTTCGCTTCGGTGCGCGCTAAAGGCGTGGTCATTAAGTTTCGAAGTCCGTCTATATACGAGAAAAGAACCAAACCAATTCCATAAAAGATACAAAGAATCAAATTTTACAGTGTTAATTTGGTTTTTAATTTGCCAACTTTTGCTTATTACTAGTAAAAGAGGGCCAGAACAAATTACTGAAATCTCAGATATTGATCGAACCTTAGGAATAAGTGTTTACAAAGGACTTTTCAATTTAGACAATTTAAGTAAAATGAATTTATCGAAACAAGGATGTCATTAGCATTTCGGTATACACAACATTTACGATCAGCGGGTCAAAATCCTTGCATTATGACTCGAAAATAGACAGTACTGTCCCTACCGGTGCCGACCAAACAGTGTTCCCGCAGCACCCACTTTCTTTAGAAGTTACTATTTTTATTGTCTTTGTTGCGCAAGTTTGAGACTGGGATAAATGAAAAATCAGGTAGTGAATTGAGTCAAAAATGAACGTTGGAAATCACACGACGAATGACGTAACCTTTCGAGCTTTTTGATTTGGGGACTGTGGTTTCGCTCAAAAACTTAGTAGACACATTTATCATCACATTCATTAAACATTATGAGCAAACATGCGCAGTTGTAGCAAGGCCTATCTAATGGTTTTCAAACTTGAATATTTTCAGTGAGATCTGGGTACAAGTGTAGTGTTACCCTCTTAAGTTTTGGGACTCCTGTGATATACGCACATGCGCACTAGGATAAAAAGAGTTTACAACGTGGTTGCGTGTTGTTGTTGTGTCTTGTCACAGTTATAAAATATAATATAACTAAATCCTAACACCACATGGTGGCAGCGGTGAAAGGTTAAAAGCAAGAAAAACTATTAGAGAAACTAATTATGGGAGATACAGAGCCAAACCAAAACGTAAACTATCAAATTCCGCCACCCGCGAAGTTCAGCTTCAAAGCGGACGACTGGATTAAATGGATAAAACGGTTTGACAGATTCAGGATAGCAACAGGTTTGGATAAAAAGGAACCAGAAACGCAGGTAAACACTTTCATTTATTCTATGGGAGAAGAAGCTGAGGATATTTTC
>JAOTRI020107271.1:0-13425 GCA_028564885.2 Zoanthus sanctaehelenae | reverse complement strand
ACTGAGCATGTATTTTTTTTCGGGTGAATTTGCTGTGCATGATTTTTTTTTTGATATATGGCGCTTGCAGAATTTTTAATTCACATATTTTTAACATGCAAATTTGCCCCATTGCGTTGCAAGATTTTTTTTTGGCAGTTAAGTCCTTGCATGAATTTCTTTTGACATTATCCTTGTGCATGCATTTTTGGCAGTGACCACCCCCCCTCCCACCAAGTCTAATGGTTTGTCCCTAAGATCAGATGATGCAGAATTTGAAATATACAAAAGTTATGAACAGGCAGAAAATAGCACAAGACGGAAAAGAGCACGTGCCACAAAATTGTGAGAAATGTTACCAGCAAACATTAGTTTTTTATAATTTTAATTTTAAAAAACTGTTTTTACTCGCGGACTCTCAGACAGAAAAACTACTCCTTCTTTCATTACCGAAACCTATCATAATCATTTATTACTTAATAACATTTTTATTGTTTATGATTCTTAATCAGTTAATGTTATATTTCCTTTTTAATGAAAAAAATAACAGATGAAGAAACAGAACAAAAGATTGAATCTCGCAGAGTAGCATTAAAAATTCTATCGTGTCGGCTTCTGTTTTCAAATGAATTATTTAATTTTGTTTAGAGGTGTGACTTTTGTATTCATGTCAGTCTTTCCTCCTAAGTTGGATGTCAGCATGGTTAAAACAGTAGGTTTGTCCCGGGCTCCAGACATTCCAACCAACATGCTCACTACAGTTGTCGGCTCAAATTTAGGCGGGATTTAACATAGCCATCAACCAACATCGGGAGCAGATTTCTGTGTTTTCTCAGTGTAAGATGAAGTTTGATTTTGATAGCAATAATATTGCCCCAACATTTCAATTGTTTCACAGTGACGCGCATGGTTCCTCACGTGTTTGTTTTACAGGGTCACAAGACAAAAGTCGTAGATAGGCATGCGCATGCGTAATACAAGGGAGAAGTCCATTGAAAGAGCTACCTCTAATTGTGTTATCACTCTTTTAAATATTCAATCTGAACTAAATTCAATTCAATTCCATTTAATTTTGTTTTTTTCAGTACCTTTACACTGTTTACAGCATATTTACATTAACACATAGATAGCATAATTAAAAGAAAAGTACGTACTCTCAACCAACTCTGGCAACTGTAATAACCACAGGTTAGACTAGACAGTTGGCTGGATATATTTTACATAAATCATATAATATGTCGAGGGAGTAAAATAAAACGGATAAGAAAAAAAAGGCTTTAGGTACACATTGCATAGATTATATAGCTGTACGTGCCTGCGAGAAAAAGATAAGAGTAATATATAATTTAAGATCTTTCATATATTTTACGGCATATACATGCACATTTTTATAAACTAAAAAATACACTTGACAGCTAAACCAATCGTTTTTATTTTCTGCATCATTGAATGACGACATGTACCTCGTTTTTATAAACACTATTATGGCTTCAATGCATTAAAATTTCATAAACCATGATGGTTCGATCATTAACAAATTCTACCAAGCCTTCTCTAGATTAGAGGAACACACAATCATCTAAGGTAGTTAGAAACTGCCTGAACGAAATGAAATTTAATATTTTGTTTTCTTGTCAAGGCATCTTTTCCAAGCCGATCATACTGTTTTCCCGCAAACAATAAAATGAACAATTTTTTTTAAAAAGACTCGAATAAAATTACACTTGAACCATCATGTGAAACAATGCCACTATATCGTTATAAAATAGGTCTTCTATCCAGTGCTATTATAAGTGATAAATTGTTTAACCGTTGATATTGCATTTGGACACATTATTAAAAAAACAGAGATTTGGTCTTTTTAGAATATAATTTAAAATAAAATATTTTTCATTTACCTAATTCGCTGATTACATCCAAAGCTTTGGCGAAATCTAACCAAACACGTAAGCTCATTCCCAACTCTCCAAACACAATGCTCCGAAAATTTGAGAATCGTCAGCGTTACTACAGTGAGATACAAGGGCACGAGATCTCAACATGATATAAGGTGATAATAACCAGCAAGAAGAGCGTTAAGCAATACAACTCATGATCAATCACAAATATTCGCATTGTGTAAAAGAGTTTTGTGTTCGCGCTCATACTGTTCACAACAGAAGCAGTAATAATCAGGTGAAACTTCAAAGGTAAGAGGCGATGAAACATGCAGTCACTGGGACGAATACCGACATCAACACTGACGCTTGCTGCCTCGCGTCAAGTCGCAATAACATTTCTTTTTACACCGCTACAGTAACTCAACAGGGCTTAAGTTATATGCATTTTTTGTACCATTTTTGAAGCAAATAACACTACAAGATGTTGGGATACACGTTTAATAAAAGATTATGTCTAAAATGCTATTATAGAAATCTCCTTTTCAGTTTTTAAAGTTTACATTTCTAACCCAGAATGTTTCTGTCGTCTGCCGTCTCAGATCTCATACTACAGTTGTTAACACTCTCTCTCTAGGGGTGCAGCTGCATGAGGGGCATTGTAGCCGACAAATATTTTTCCATATCTTTTGCTGTGCACTAAATAACAGTTCTTCGGCCTTTATTAAACTGCGTTAGACAATTTTATGGCCTTTATCAGCCATACGTTAAATTTTATGCTTACTGAGAATGAAAGTATTTCTAAATTGGTGACGTTTCCGTTAACCTCGTAGCCAGGCTCATTTTTACAACGGTGAAATGAGCCTGGGTACCAGGTTCGTTCTCCGCGGGTTTTCTTGTTGGATAGCCTTGAAAACCAACTGTTGAAGCGAGTAGCTTTTATGGCCAACCAACAATTACACGCCCGTTGGAACCAAGAAAATCAGAAAACATCGGGACTATCTGCAGAGAGCAGGGCAGCATCAACCACACTACATGCAGTCTTACATTCGAAGACCTTTCATCTCGTAGAGATTAACTAGCGGCAAGTTCGCAACCCCTCCCTCTCTGGGAAACGTTTTGCAATACTTAAAATATTTTCAGAATACTTGCACTGTAGTCTACAGGTTACACTCGATTTTATAAGAGCATTGTTTATAAGAGCGTCAGCCTGTAATTCAGAACATGCTAAGAACACACCAAACCCGCCACTGCAGGTCCCATGCCCGGATGTAAAAGGACAAGGGTAATAAAAATGTAAATTCTACACCGTAAATACTTACTTTAGTATTTCTCTTTTACGGTGTAGAATTTACATTTTTATTACCAAATTGTTTCTTTAGAAACACTGACACAGCACTAACTAGCTTACAGCTAGTTATTTTTCGATGTAAAAGGACAAGGGTCTAGCGACACCTCTGTGAAAACCCTAGCCGTACATAAACGCAAATTAACAAGGAGAAACTAAGACACCCCGGATATGACTTCCAGCAGAAGTCATATGACGCGGAGTAGTGAATGCAAGCAGCGCCTGGATGCTACTTTGCCGACTATCATCCTTTCTACCAGGACTACCATCAGAATTGGGGTACACGTGGAACCTCAGGGCCATGTTCGACATAAGAAAACATTGCAAGTGGCCACAGAAATATACGGATCTGAAACTTGGAGGACAACACAAGCAACAACCAAAAAGATCCAGATGTTCATCAACACCTGTCCGTGACGGACTCTTCTCATTCACCGACCGGAAACCATCAGCAACCAAGATCTTCGGCAGCGGACCAAACAACAGCCGGTGGAGGAACGTCTCCTCTAGAGACGCTGGAGATGGATTAGACACACCCTGAGGAAAACCCCCTCTAACACCACAAGGTAAAAAGAAGCAAGGCAGGCCAAGAAACACCTGGCGTCGCGACCTAGATGCCGACTGCAAGAAAGCAGGATACAGCTGGAGCGACTGGTACAGGACCGAGATGCCTGGAGGAATCTTGTAAGCGGCATATGCCCCAGAAGGATCGAAGGCATAAGTAAGAACACACCGAAGCTGAGAAGGTGGCCGACAACTTTATTAGTTGTGCCCAGGCCTATGGCCGGGAGGGAGGGATGAACGAAGGAAGGAAAAGAGAGTCAAGAAGTGGAGCTTTTAATAACAAGTTTTTGTCCAGTTAAGCTTCCCTTTCTCGTGAAGCTAGTTTTATTAATACAAAAAATTCCCGATGTCATGATGTTGCTTTATTGTTAAAATGTACCCGAGAATGATCTATTTTCAAGTAACAGGCTTTGAAGATATTTTTTGCAATTTGAATATTTTACAAGATTAATTCCTTACGTTATTAATGAACTTATCTGAATTAAGAATGAAGAAAGGAGATACAAGTCACAAGCTTCTATCTAACACAGACTTCATTAGCCCCAAGCATTGCTTGTTATATCTATTAGTTCTTGCTAATCTAAGGTCAACACAACACAGGAGTTAGCCTTGAGCAAAGAAAGATGAACAATAACGGATCCACCGGCAGCAAAAATGTAGAGTTCACTTTTTACGTCCGCCACGCTCTTTGAGTTGTAGCTGTACCAAGCTGGTTGAAGTGAAGTTGTAAAAGGCAAGAGTGTTGGAGTCTTTAATAAACATGCCCTGCAGAACGAGAACATTACAAAATATTATTTCGTAGTTATACTATGCTTAATGCTGAAAGGCAATTTTCAACTGCTTTTTAACTCTGTCAGTTTAAGGGATATCAAGATTACGCTCGCGTGCCAAATAAACGGGCGATTCTAATAGTTTGGGAGTTGAAACATTGCTAAATGTATTAGAAGCGGAGAATGTCCTTATTAACGGACAAGGTTTAAGGAAATACTATATATGGAAAATGATGGCTAATTAGTTACAATACGGTATATATATTTCAAAAAAGATATTTTTAAAAAAAAGCATAGCTGTTTAAAATCCAGTTTTTATACTGTCATTTTGTCATTTTACGGACCGTGAAATATTCAGACCTGATAAATAAATGTAAGCCAACAAGAAAACAATGTTTTCAAGTGAAATTCAAAAGAAACAAATAAAATCGCGGGTTCACCTGGTTGAGGGATAGTAAATGCCAAGCTGCTATTACATTGTGTTTTCTTTTCTTAAGTTAAGGTGCAGTGCTCAATGTTTATGAAATCGTTATTATCGTAACGGCAAACGTTTTACAACAGTGTATGAATATAGACAGACGAAGTATTTAGGTCTTAAATCTATATATCTTCACGATTTCGAATTTTACAGTTACTCACCCCAAGCTGTAACTTCTGTTTTCCTGCCGGCATGCCAGTGATGTCGTGAAGCTTTGCCTTGATGACGGATACCTATAAAACAGGAAAGATTTCATCAACAATCCGCTGTAAAGCAAAAGTATATCCTTTATGACCCAGGTGGCACGAGGAATCGGCATTTACTTTCGGTTTCTGTAGCGTTAAGATTACTACTGGTATCTATAATACTAGCTAAATTCTTTATGACTCAGGTGACCCATGGAACAGGCGTTTACTTTCGGTTGCTGTAGCGTTCAAATTGCTACTGGTATCGATAAGTTAGCCCAGAAAAGAAAGTCACACAAATATATCGATCTAGGTAGGGTCGAACTGCGGACCTTTGAGAACAGAGATCTTACAACTGTACTAACCACGCCCGCTCCATCTGATGTTGAGACAAACATTAATTTCAAAAGCATAATCTATTTAGCTTCGCTACAGATGGGTGGAGTTTCGGCATGTGTAACACGAGCAAATCAAGGCCGCTGAATTAAAGCATTCTGGATATTTAACCGTTTGTGAGATAACGATTCGTATACAGATAACTGACACAAAAGCTACTTATATTTCTATGTTTGCATTGAAAAAATTTCACTTTTCAGATAGCTGACATAAATTATTGCTTTATACGAAGAATTAAACGTTTTTGAAAACGTTTCTTTCAGCTATATGTTGTTGATTACAAATAGGACTTTTTAATTACTCTATACACAATTAAAACTACACACAGCTGCACATTTCCCCCTCCTAAACTAACCTGGTCCGTGAGAGGCAGTGTAAGGCTGATGGTTTTCCCATCAAGTCTCCATTCGCTTTTGTCTGGCATGGATGGAATTTGCACGTTAAAGCACACCGGGTTAGCATTCTTCGCCAAAAACTCGTTCTCTGGAATGAGATTTGCCTCGGCTGTTTCCATTCGTGCTTTCTTACTGTCAGGTTCCTCTCCTGGCGCCTCCCGCTTTGGCGGTGGTGGTAAAACGGGTGGACTGGGATTGATAAAAGGTTGTGGAGGAGGGGGCATCCTTGGTACTTGTGGGGGAGGTGGAGGGAGGCCTGTGGTAGGATGAAAAATAAAATCCGACTGTCAAACACGAAATGCAATCGTAGTATATCTTGAAGGTACCCTTTTACTTAAGTACGAATCATTTCGATAATCATGTAAATCCCTCAAGACCAGGTATATGTCGCAGTTGAACTCTCATCAAAGTCTTTTTTACGAGATTTAAACATTTTGTTTTAATCTTGGTGATAAAATACAACAGTGATAAGGAAAGTATTATCGCTTGTTTCATAATGTTGACCATATCATGACAAAAGCGAATTATTTTTATTTTTCTTCCCTGTTGTCGTTCCAAAAATTTTGAAAAACCTCCCTAAAACTGTCAAAAGGTTTGTAAAATCGCTAAAATTATATTTCTTATGTTGCAAAATTTACAAAAATGTCGCTAAATACAGATCTTTTAAAATCGCTAAATTAACGTGCTGCCGAAATTTCAAGTAATAAAGTATGGAGAAGTTATGCTTTCTAAAGATTCAAGGCCCCCTTAACTAAAACCCTTTCCCACGACAGAGAAAAGCTAAAGGTTTAATAAAAACGGTTTTCGACTCACAAGCATAGTACACTATCATGTTGTCTTACCAATGAAGCCCCGTGGTGGAGGTGGTGGTACAGGCATGCGTGCTGGCATACTAGGAGGAGCAGGGGGTAGTGGAGGCTGTATAGGAGGAACTGTGTGTAACTGAGCAGGAGGTGGCGCTAAAGGCACTGTGGTTCGTACGATATTCTCCACACTTTGACCTAGTTTTCCTGGTTCATTACCCTGGGGTACAGCAGGTCCAATGCGCTCTTTTTCTTCCGAGGGGCTGTAAGAGGTTAAGCAAGGAATTACTTCGCTGAAGTCATTCGGGAGCAGGCGCCATTTCAACTTAAACGAATCCGGAAAAGAGACGTGATATAATGCAGAATCTGCGGCACAGAATTAACGCTCGTAATACAAAACTAAAGCTGAACCAGTGGTTCCACTGATTATATATCAATTAGTTTAAAATATCATCTATTTTACAGAGACATCGCAGTACTTTAAAGTAATAAAGCGTCCAAATCAACGCCGGTCACCACCTTTTTCATTTGAAAAGAGTTTACTATAGATGCAAGATTAATCATTATTTAAAGATAAATCTGTTAACCCCGATGATAAACGGTTACATTTTTTAAAAGTTAAGGTGGGCTCAAATGACGGACCCGTAATGGATGACTCTTAATAAATAAAATTGCTAGTTTAAAAGCACCGACATCAAAAGAAGAATAAATATTTTAATCAGGGATAGACAAGGTATAAGGTTCGAAAAACTTACGCAAGCCCCTTGGATTTGTGAATAGCTTCGATCTGCTGTTCTAGTGTGACACCAGCCTGAGCCTTACGTGACGTAGCGGCCATGGAGGCCGTATGACCATCCCACGTGACCTTTTCTGGCTTTCTAACATCTTCCTCACCAATCTTTCTCCCGATCACAGTTTCTTCATCTCCAGCACCAAAAATATCTGTACGTCTCTCGGCCAACTGTTTGAGACTGCTGCCAATTTGAACACCTGGAGAGTGAATGCACGAGTGACAAAACTTATCATTCTTTATCAAATTGCGTAATCATAAAGATCAGCAAAAGGGTCAGATGGCTGCCTTTATTAGACAATGTCTGCTAAGGAATGTTTAAACTCGAGTCAAATGATCTCAATATAGCTAATTAATGAAAGCGAAAAATATATATCATGTCAAAACTCTTTACCCCTGAAGTTTTCTTTAGAAAAATTCAAAAATTTTGCTGGTTCAAAATACATCTAAAGTTTAGAATCACGATATAATTCATGATAGTTGGATGTGCAAACTATTAAGAATTCAAGAAAATAGTTACAAAAAAGAGGTTGAAAAAAAAAAAAAAAGCACAGTGGGTATTTATAAAAACAAGTCATTCTAGAAGCAATCACTGGGAGACCATCTTCTCTTCACAACATCATCGAGCAGGAAATGGATCTTGTGAGAAGAGATGGCGTTGCAATGCACTGTGGAAAAAAGAATTTGTCCGGACGATTAACTGATATGACTGTGCTTGCCACAGTTCAAGGGAACAATTACTGAAAGACCCATTAAGAAACTGCTTAGGATTTGCAAACCTTCAGCAAAAACTTCCTCTTGCAGTTTTTTCTCAGCTATCAACCTATCACGTTGTTCCCTCCATCTTGGGTCAAGCAGGTTAATCTTCATGTGTTCAGCCATGCTTTCAGCCGGCACCCGCTCTCCAGTAATTGGCGAGATCAAGTACTTGTCAGGTGCAGCAGGAGCTGCGCTTGTCTTGGGCGCCTTGGGATCGTAGTCTTTACGCACAACAATGTTTCCTGCCCCAGGGACAGGTGGTAGTGGTGGTTTCATCTGTGGTTCGGGGGGAACAGGTGGGGGAGCCTCGTCTTTCTTACCACTTTTCTGGAAAAAAATATAACAAATATTAACGAGTAAAATTGGAGTATCAACAAACCTCTTACCACCAGTAACTACCCAAGTGAAAAGAGTTCCCAATATATGAAAACTTACTTTAGTGACAAAGATGTAAATATACAATGATACAAATATTTTATTTTGGGAGTCACGTAGTGATAATCAGTCGTGCCTTCCACCTCTACAACCCAGGATTGAGTCTGTACATTGGCTGAGATTTGCCAATCTCAATCTGACTCAGAAGGTTTTTCTCTGGGTACTCTGGCTTTCATTTCTCTTCAAATTAGACTTTCACGCTAATATCTGAGCCGTTGAGCGATTAAACATTAACCTCTGCCATAAGTGGGAAACCATTTTCTTCGTAACTGACGTTAGTAAACAAAGTAGGAAGTATGAAAAGTAATGAGGAACCTGGAAAACCAATTTCATTGTCAAATGTTGAAAAGGGTTTCCTTGCTTGCTAAAGTTAATCATCAACTATCTTTTCAACACTTACATATTATGCTTTTTAGCAAATGCTTCCCACCAACATGATATAATAATGTAATATTTATATTGGGCATTTTTAAGTTGCACTCTTTTCATTGGAGATCCACAAATGCACAATATATGTTCTTGAGCCTGTATCCTGGCTCCTAACTGCTCCTTAGTGACAGGAGGTGGAAAATTCTATCGTCTATAAATAATAAATTCGTACCCATGAGGAATCCTCTTGCGGTGGCTGTGGTAATGGCGGTTCTGCCGATGGTTCTTCAACGTCCATTTCAATATCCATCATATCCATGTCTTCTTGGGCAGGAGGTTCATCCTGATAATGAGAAATAATAAACTTCTTGGGCAGGAGGTTCATCCTGATAATGAGAAATAATAAACTTCAAAGAAATGGAAAACATACTTGAATAGTACAACTATAGAGCATGGCTGTTCAAAATCTATTCTACAATAATCAACGGTTCAAACTTCAAACATTGTATAAACTGATATGGGCTGGGTTGATGAGAAAGGAGTTAAATTGAATCATTTGCAAGTAACTTTAAACTCAACAATAACAATCAACAAAACAATTTAGTTTTAACCAAAGATTTAGGGCTTTTATTTTCTTTTCTTACCTGCTTTTTGGATTCATACCGTTCTTGAGCCAGTATTCTTGCTCCCAACTGCTCTTTAGTGACAGGAGGTGGAAAATTACCTAGCGGTTAACAATAAAAAAAAAGCAAAAAAGTAATATCAACGGCATGATTTCATTAGGTTTCAAAACGCAATTGGAGCAGCACTCACATATACTTTTATTATGGTCAGAGGAGGAGAAAGTAAGGGAATGAAATATTTGGGTATACAGAAGAAAGTAGATATTTTTTTATTGCTAGGTAAATTAAGGGAATGAAATATTTGGGTATACAGAAGAAAGTAGAGATTTTTTTATTGCTAGGTTAATTCTAAAGTTTGAATACTTTGTGTATAAATCAATTTATGAACGTCTGTTGCTTCACATAAGTGAATTATGTTAGTTGTTTGGGAATTACTCATTCCTTGATTGAAGACGATACACCAATTGATTTTGGTCAGATATCAATCATTTACATTTAATACAATTCATTTGACAACAGCGACTATGAAGAAACTATATACTAAACTCACACATAGCTTTTCAAGATTAATTTATAATCCACAAACTCTTTTCTTCAGCAATAAACTCCGCTCTAATGATTATTTAGATACTTGGTTCTTACGTATAATTGTACAAATTAACGAGGGTATTCCTATTACAGTAACTCGGTCTTCTCATATTTTAAGGTACACTTCTTCAACCACAACTGGGGCGAGCTGAGGCAGCAGAAACATTCCACAACTAATCAGAAGGTTAAAAAAAATTGCACTCATATTGTGAAAAACTGCAGTCTGAATTTTGCTAGTAAAATTTCTAAAAATTTGCTACTTACCAACTTCATTGTCTTTAAAATCAACAGTTTCCACCACAACAAAGTCATGCCAATCAATCTGTGCAAATGCAACTGCAACAAATTCTACAATTAGAAATCAGGTAGATACGTACATGCATTCTGCAAGCATCAATATTACCATGAATCATCATCATCGTCATCATAAGTTTATGAGTTATTGACAGCTGTAATATGTTTTTTCAACATGCAAACATACAAAACTATTCGAGGCAGGCAAGGCAAAAAAGAAAAATATAATTGCTGTGTTTTATATACTGTCGTTGAATTTATTTTCTGTTTTTTTCTTTTACTTTTTTAATTTAATTCTGCAGTGTCACAAACAGAGCAAAAGTGGAGAAAGTGACTTTTTACTGTATATCATATTACCATAACTAGCACTTGATGTATATCCATGAATGAACATTGACTAAATGTTACATCTTTATGTACCTCTCTCCCTTTCTCTTTCATCCTCCAGTTTCTTTTTCTCTCGTTCCTGATGTTTAATCCACTCTACTCTGTATTTAGCCCTGTTTAGAATCTGCACAAAATAAAGATTTAAATAATTTTTTTTATTAATCGTTTAGCAAAACGATGTTTATTCACATTTATGATTATGTCAAGAACAAATTTTCACTTAATACATAGTTGACATAATTTGTCAACCTAAATTATTTAACCAAAAAACGTTAATCTACAATGAGTATTTAAGAAAACGTAAATAATTTTTACTAGTGCTTATTGTTTCAACTTTTTGGATGTCAAAATATTTTTAAGTATCTATGTCATAAAAAGTGTCACCTGTAGCATTTCTCTTCTTAGTAATTTCACTTTGTTCTTAAAGTGCACATGACATAAATATGTTTTTTTACTGTTTCTTGTAGTTTATAACGTCAAATATAGAGATTCTACTTTTTTTTACGGTATGTTATCTGTAAGAATTTTGTCGTTTAAATTACCCGTTATGAGCGAAAAACATGTCCACTGGAATCGCGTGGCCATGACGTCAAGTTGTGTGCCCCAAACACTATTCACATGGTGACAGAGCAGGTTAGGAAGATAGGTGGAAGAAGATGTGTTGCTACAGTGCCCAATGGCACCAGGATGGAATGATAAGTGAGTAAAATAGACTTATCCAAGCACTTTGTGGTTGTGCGAGGTAAACAACTTGACGTCACAGGATATTAATTAGAACCCAGTCACCGGGACACTTTTTAAAATTTAGGAATTTTATGGCCTCAAAAAACATGTTTATGTATACTATTAAGACTTATTAATACTACAGCGATTTTATACACATATGCAACAACTAAAAACAAAAAGGAAAAATTTTATGTCATACGCACTTTAAAATGAAATTTAGTCTTCACCTGTAACAGTGCTTCAGCTCAGCTGTAACACTGAAGTGTTACAGGTAATGGCCATTATTGACAGCCCTGCGTGATTTCCTATCCTTGTGAAGCTTTTTGAAACATCTGACCTGGCTACGTAGCCAACTAAATTAATCACTTATACATGTACAATGTATTAAAAAACACATGTTTTGGACTGTTGTCCTTTGTTAGACTGAAAGTGTGGGAGACAAGTAAAAAACTGGTTATTAACAGTGACACAAAGTGAGATAACACAATGAGAAGCAAAAAAAAAAGGTTAACTAAAATTGAAAAGTTCATTTATCTCCAGTGAATTCAATTTACCCAAAGCATGAATGAGTTGCATTAACTAATTTCATTTATTTTTGTGACAAAAAACATCTTAACATAAGTACATTGCTGAAAAAAATGCAAAACAATTACTGTTCATCCACAGCACACCCAATGCAGGCATTGAACCCAAGTGATTGTGGTGGGAGGCAAGAATGCTAACTACTACACAATGACCCTGACACAAGCGTTGAAAATGGATAATTGTTACACACAGTGAAAAAAGAAATTTTTAAAATAAAATTAATATTTTGGAACACTACGAGCATGTAAAACTTATCGCTTTCAAAACAGTTTCTGCAGAAACACCAATGCAGCATTCCATTAATGACACCCTGGCAATTTATAAATTAACCAATAGAGATATGAACTCAGATATACACCCTGGCAATTTATATATTAACCAATAGAGATATGAACTCAGATATACACCCTTTCAATTTATATATTAACCAATAGAAATATGAACTCAGATATACACCCTGGCAATTTATATATTAACCAATAGAAATATGAACTCAAATATTAAATACCTCTTGGGGAGAGTTAATATCTTTCTTTAGTTTGTCTTTGACATCACTTGATGGAATTAACACCTATAAAGATAACAATTATATCAATTTGGTTTAGAGATAAAATAACTTTTATTATTAATAAAGGTGAATACTGCAATAATTTAAGCTCTATTTTACTTATAGTTTATTTTTTTAGGTACATTTCTCCATTCAGCGCAAGTAATTCCTTTCTTAATAACAGTACATAATTTTGAATAGGAACACGCCTTTTTATACTGAGAAAATACATCAACTAACAGACAAATCAGTTAACACTTGATGGCAATCACAATGGTCTGAGGCTTTTACAAATAAATCTATGCTACATTGCCTAATTCTATACTGGAGTGGTTAAGGTTGATCCACCATTTTGAAAAAGAAAAAATTCAGTTAAAGAATCATAGCTGCAAATCTAGGCAAAAAATAGAAAAATAAGTGTTTCTTGTACTTTAAGAACATTTATCAAGTGGACTTAACCCTTTGACTCCTAAAAGGGCCTAAACCGCCCGCACCATATGGTACTGAGTCAAAGAATTCAATCTTTC
>JAOTRI020107260.1:0-13428 GCA_028564885.2 Zoanthus sanctaehelenae | reverse complement strand
TTCCATGATACAGCAAGCAGCCAGTGCTCGAACCAAGCAAACTGGCTTATTTTGCTATAATCACAGTGCCAATAAACTGTTCTTCGATACTGGCAAGGTTAAGCCTTCTCAGCCTTTGATGATGAGCTCAGGCACCCGAGATTTGCCCAAAAATACCAAAAAAAGGCATTTTTTTTGGCTGTTTTCACGTACTTGAAACCGCCTCTCAAAAAAAGTTTTGAAAATCGATACGAGTGTCACGTGACTAACATTTACGTGTCATCGCATATACAGACAATACCCAATCCTCCAGGTTTTAATTAATGAAAAAACAAGAATTTTTTTTGGGCCACTCTCCCCAACAAAAAGCCAATTTTTCATACATTTTTTGGGTGTACCCGGATCTTAACTCAAGGAGGATCTCTTAAATGACTTAAAATATAATTATCTTACCTCACACGATTCTATCATTCTGCCGCCTCCTCACGGTCGCGTGGTCGCTCGGCTACATCAAAGTGTTGTTTTTGTTTCAATTTGAAGTTCACTTTTTGTGTTACTAAATGTTACAAATATCAAAATGATTACCAAAATAAAATAAAATGACTTTCGACTTAGAGGAGATAAAGGGATTTGAATCATAAGGTTTGGAAAAATGAACAACGACTTTTAGTGATACCAAGTAATTGACTCTGCCATTTATCATGGGATCTGACAAGCTGGTATTTGAATAAAGCATTTTTTGTTACAAAGTGTGACAACCTTTTTATTGCAAAGTAAGACAAGTTTAGTACAAAGGGCGACCATATATTGTTGTTACAAAATGCAAGTGCGACAATTATTACAAAGCGCTTTAATTATTACAAAGTACGACAAGTTCAGTTTCAATGTGCGACCATATAAAATTATACTGTTATTACAACGAGTGTTAATTATTACAAAGCAGTGCGTTAGGACACGAATTATAAGTTTTTTACTATGCAAGAAATTGTTCATATGCCGATTAATCTTTATGGTCAGGTCACGAAACCAATTTATTTTCATTAAACTGTTTTCGTTCTTTTAGTCTTTATATCAATATTTAAAAATTGTTGATTCGACACGCAGTTATGTTTACATGGCCTAAAGCTAAATATTTCTAGATCAGCTGATCCCTTTGCTCCCAGTATAATAAACCTTGTAAAATCAATAGCTTTGTTAGTAGTTTTGTACCATAGTTATTTTGAGTAACCGGTTTTGGAAATGAAAAGGGGTTCCTTTCTAAAGGAGCAGAGAACTTGCTTACACTGATAGTGATATCAAGTTTGTCAAATTGCAGGACTCCTTCTTTCTCAACTAAGAAAAAGTATTAGATAATGAGAATAAAAATAAAAAGGTTTCTGAAACTGGAATATAAAATAGCAGCTGATTCGTTCTTGAAATTTAAAATTCTAGTGAGAAAGGGTATTATAACACATAGCAAGTCTTACGTGTGTAAAGTATGCAAAACAAAGCTAGCAAAAGTTACAATCAAATTCAAAAGATTATATTATTTCGTGCCAATCATTTTAATCTTTAATCGTTAACGGAAAAGATAAACTCAACATATTTATAAACATTAGATAAGAAAAAATCGAATTGCCCTTGTCTACAAGGTGAAAAACATCCAAATGACGGGAGGAGGCACAGAACAATATTATCACTACTCTACTCAGTACCGTCTTTCTGTATAGAATCAACAGAGTGCTTTACAGAGTAGCTGAAATGTTAAAGAGAATCTTTATAATATGTTGGTAAACGTTAAACCAGGGCACAATTTTTTTTTTCAAATATCCTGTGAGTCAGTTTACGAAACGCAGCCATGTAATTTATAATTATACAACGGCTGAGAAGTGCTCCAGTTTTGATCTTCAGACTCTCGATAGCTCCACTTTTTATCCTTTTTAAGTTGTTATAAGCCCCGGAGCCCCTGAACTCCAGGATTCCAAATAGAGCCTCCCGCACGTCTGACTGGCGCCTTACCAACTGTGCCATTATAATGGAATTATTAGATAAAACTCAAATTTTATCTTGTGAGAAGACATGAGATATCTCTGGCCTCAGGGAATTTCATGAGATTTCGCCTTCAATAACTGAATAAGCGATTTTTGGTGCTTGTCAGAACATTTCGTGTATGATGTTTTCCCAATTGCCAACCTTTAAACGTTTCTTTGAAAGTTTTACGCGTTGTTTAATTTTCAGTTATTTATGCAACTGTTTTGTTTTAACAGAAGCCAAACTATGAAAATATCTATCTCAACTTTGTAAATTAATTATTTCTCGCCATGTGTACATACAAACACATATATAGCTTTGCGATGAGTAAAAGTTAGCAAAGTGATGTGATAAAGCGAACGGCTGACCCATGTAGTTTATCTTTTAGCTTTGCCTTTGTTTCGTTAAATTACAAATACGATTTTCTCTGGCCATTTTTAAAGAGGGCTTTCATCTAACAATTAACAAACAAGCTTACCTGATGTGGATCCTAGTTTTTTTCAAATACACAAATTAACTTTATGCATTGTTCTTCCAAATACACGCAAAATGGAAGACTTTCTTTAACAACGTAAATGAATACACTAATAGCTGCAATACTACAAATACAATACTTTCATTTAGAGTGTAATAGTTCCACTTGGATATAAAACCAAAACAAAAAAAAGTTTGATTTGTCTTCAGTGAGCCTTGACACAATAACTTTCATGTAAACAATTTTTCGTAAATCGAGCGCTTATCAGAAACGAGTTTCTGTATATTCTATCGCCGCTAGCAGCAAGTTCGAGTGACTTAAAAGATTGAAAGCTTTTGAAGTCAAGAAAAAACTCTTTGTTCATACAAATTCCTCTGTTCATTAGACTGCAATTTCGGCACTTTTGGTTGTATAAATTAATCTATAAAACTGAAAGAAATCTTGTATCACTTTTTCACAAGTATTGTTTTCCAAATTAATGTTTGAGAAAAAGCTTAAAGTTAAGCATTCCCGTCAAACATAAATTGATCGAGGTTAAAATATCAAGTTAGGGAGATTCGTGTTGAGTTTTCAAAAGTACTTTACAGAGTTTTACTCTTGTGAACCGCAATTCTTCATGTTCAAAAAGCAATCTCAAATATCTTTTTCTTTTAATATTATTTTTGTAATTGATAATAAACTAGAAAGTAAAACCAGATGGAAACAAACGATCGAAAATTCTTATAGCTATTATTACAAACTGAAGCGAAAGCATCATACTAATATTTAGTACGTAGAAAATGTACATCACGTTTTATAATTACAGCAGTAAGTGACAGTTTGGAATTAACACCTATAATCCTATGCCTAATGTCACAGCTTTTGAAAACTACCGATGCCAAAAATGATTTAGCCTATGCCACCTTGAAGGCAACATAATCCTATGCGTAATCCCTGTTCGCACCCGTGTTTTTGTGCCTGATAATCATTTTCGTGTGTTTTGTTCGAGTCCAAACTCAAAACGTTTAAGCATGAGATTTGAAATGCTACAGTGAAGCTAAAAATCTTAGACAAATGCGTTTTCTTTGTGTATTGATTCTATTTCCAAAAGCTGACTATTATCTGTAATCAAGAATGAGGAGCTTAGCAGCTTTGAGTGATGAAAACCGATAGTTAAAAAGACTTCTCTGTAAGGTGTAGAAAAGAAAGATGGTGACAAATACATGATCAAGATAACTTTAAATACAGCAGCAAATTTGTAAACCCACGCGACATCAAGGAGTCTGTGTTATCAATGATAACCAAACTTACATAATTGCAACAGTTCAATCTGAAAGCGGATCAATCCTTTTATTCCCCGCAATTATTGTTTGTCGCAGTTTTCATTACTTCCATTTTTGCAGATTTGATTAAAATCAGCCGCCACCGTCAGATCATGTAATGTTCGAGCCCACGCTGAAAGCGAATTACTGGCACATGTTGAAACGTGGTTCCTTTGTGAAGAACGCCGATGTCCATCAAAAATTTAATCCCGATCTCTCAAATTTGCAAATGTGAAAGTGGTTGACAAGTATATCCATCAATTGCCTTCATGGCAAAATTGATCACCTGAAACACGGCCAGTATTACAGGAAGTTATAAAATATTAAACCTCAACACTGGCTGCACTTATCGGCAGTAACACAAGAAGAATTTAAGGAAAATGGTGATTTATTTTTAAGGGTAAAACTTTTCAATTGAAGTTTCCTTGGTGTCAATTTAGGTAAAAGTAAGTGCAGAAGGAAAGATTTATGAAGCGGTACTTGAGCCTAAATGGATAACACATTGGAACTCAAATGCGCCGATATTAGAGATTTTCATTTTTCATTTCTCTCAGTGTTGATGGCCTGCCAAACATCAAATCGTCTCTTTGTCTAGATTTGACAAGCGGTCTTGTTTTAAGTTAAGTGATTTACAGTTGTTAATGTTATCTCATTAAGATAGATCAACTTGAAAATATTCATTTAATTTTCAGTTAGAAGTCCTCGTTTTGACAGCTCCCTTCCTTGTCACGAATATGCACACGCATTAGATTGGTTTTCACAGCGGGCTATCACCAAAGTGCCAGTGTGATTGACGTTTCGTAATCGATCGTGTGTAAAACGCGTGCTAACCGACATCAAAAATAAATAAATAAAACCTAATAGCCGTTTTTGCCGGACTTTGAAAATTGAACTCTTGAAAAATGTTTCTGTTTGTTTGGACATATGGCTAGACTTATGAAAATGCCCTTTATATTTTTGCCGCTTCCTATTGACTTGTCAAAACTGTCACTCGAGATCGAACAAGGGAACTCTCTCTTAATAACCAGAGCGAGACATGTGTCTATCAAGTGCAATTTCAGCGATGCGGTAGCTTTGAGGTTTTTCAAGAGCTAAAAAGATCATCACTTAGCCATATTTGCCGGCTGTGGCGAGTTCTGCCCCTTGGCGGTTTTAATTTAGGAAAAAAAACTACAAGACTTTTTAGTTATCTCGCCAATCTCTTATGATAACCGTTGTCTTTCCCTTTGCCACTTTTAATTTTGGAGATTAAAGTGTGAATTCGCCATCAAATGTTTTTGAGTGATTTTCAAAAAGATCCCGATAGAGATAAATTTGAATCAGTATGATAAACCAAAACATCAGGCCCACACTTTTTTCCCAATTAAATATGTTTTATTCATAACGTACAGGTTTCTTTTGTTTCGCAAACCTTCAAGTTGTATTACAATGCCGATATTCTGGTCTTTCCACGAACATAAAGTTATTTTTAAAGAAATCATTTGAATGCGAAACTTTCCTATATCAGGTCTTTGCAATGTTCTTGCGGAATATTAACTTAACACTGCTATAAACAACTATGTGATGTATTCGCAAAATTTGAGGAGTTTGTTTTAAAATCTCAAAAACTTTTCCCTAGAAAGTTCAGTTCTTATCTTTCTTATTGACTATAAAATATAAAAAAAGATCTTCACAATATCTTACACCAACATTTTTTTAGAAGTTGTCGGCATTGTCGCTAATTATAGCTTTGAAACAAATTTATTATATGCGAAAATTATTTGTAAACTCTATGGTGGTCGTAAGCGGCCAAACCATGCATGGCGTAGGGAGATGGTGCTGGATAGCATGCACTAGGAGGAACAGTTCCCGGCTTGTAATAGTAAGGCCGATACCTGAGAGAATGTAAACTTGAAGTTAACGGAGATGGGGTTGAGCTTTCTCTCAGCTTGCACGGACATCCGTGCACATTGCACGAGAGATGTGCTTGATTTGAAGGAGTATTCCCAATTTGCGTGTGTGTTCTGAGATGTTGAAACAAATCTTCAGAAGTTGGAAACGCTGTGCCACAATGTTTCGAGCCGGAAACCCAATTACAGACAAAAGGTTGCGATTCGTCCTGCGAACTTGTAAAGAAAGGTAGGCTATGGGGTTGGTAATAGTAGGACTGGAGTGCCGAAGGAGCGCTCGATTGTTCTGATTTCATGCTTTCGCACTGCATACAGTGTGGGCCGCACTGCTGTGAATTGTACAAACCATACGGTGTTTGGGGCTTACAGCTAGTACAGTTTGCATCTCGACAAACAGTCCTTTGAAGATAATCTAAAAACGGTGTACTTGGGTTGTGAAGTTGTAAAGGTCTTGCTGCTAAGTTCCCAAGAGATAAGCCTTGAGAGCTCCCTTCAGCTGAGTGAGAAATGCAAAATCCACAGCCACACTGTGCTGAAGGATAACCGACATTTGCAATGGATGTTGGTAGTGCATGTGTTTTTACTGCTGCTGGGTCTTGTCCCGTCAAAGAGGGTGCGAATGGTGGTAGCGTGGCCTTGTACGAGACCAAGTTTCCTGGATGTGCCCCACAAGAACTAGAGCAGTCTTTGTGCAGGTTGTGTAATCCTTTAGGACGAGCAGACTGAACTACAGAGTCGTAAAACATACCACAAAGTCGTGCCTGGGAGTGAACACAACGCTGGCTCTCACTGTCTACATGATCATATTGATAAGTTACAGTCTTAGGAGCTTGTTCCTTTGAATTTGCGCTTAATGCGGGAGAAATCGATGGGTTTTCCTTAGTTGGTGTTCGGAAACCTGCCTTGTCAACCATATCGTCACCTTTATCCGACATTTGCTTGTAAGGTTTAAATGAAGATTTTGTTTCGTCGCTGTTGCTTATCTTGCTTGTCTGAAATGAGTTATCGCTCTCGTTCGTTAGTGTTGTTTTAGCAGTCTCAGATTTTCCGATGCTACTGCAGGTTGCTGCTAGCAAAGCTAAAGGCGACTTTTTCTGCTCTTCGTCCTAAAAGAAAATAAAAGAAGAATTCTTTAAGGAAAACTAATGAAGCAAAATTGTTATATATTTTGCGGATACATTTTCCATTGTATAAGAATTATTTTAATATTGTTGAGTTGAATATTAAAAACTGGGCTTTTACCTTCAAAGGAAGAGGTTGAATATAATCCTGACCACACTTCGAGACACTTTGAGTCAACATTTGAAGTGCTTCTAACGGAACCCTTGCTTTGGAAAGAGAAATTTCACTGGCAGATTGTGTCAGTTGCAGTCCAAGCGAACACGATGGCATAGTCGTCACTATGAGCGCCACACAAGCGCACTCAAATATTAAATACGGCAGAATGAAAGCCGTAGATTCAGAAGAAACAAGCCGACTTCAGACAAAGCTCAAACGCACTTCACTCATAAATGAATTGGATAGATTAGAGGACACAAGCCGCCAACCAATCAAAAGGCTTGCTTCGCGATACTTGACTCATTGATTGGATAATCAAAATGACAGATATGTCATTTTGCGACATCGGGATAATTGGCTTTATGAGACATTGATTGATGATTTACCGGCTGACCAATGAGAGGACAGAAGTTAATTAAGTAGCGGATCACCTTTAGTGTCAGCGAACAGGCTATCATCAATCCGACTGCCAATCTTTATTTTGTTTTTTCTGTCACTCATCGTTGGTCCTTTGAGACTGATGTAAAACCTGTCAACTGTCGAGCTAGGCTTGTCATGTTGCCGTCTCGCACAATACTTGTACTGGGAATAACTTTTGAACAGTTGAACGACTGCTGTAACGTTTTATTCGCTCACCTATTTTTGACACCTTAGTCGCCCCACAAAACTTTCTTAAAAAGACATATGAGAGAGCTATTCGTTTTATGTTTGCGTTATTTCATTATTGGACCGACAACACTTCCATGGTTGTCGTATCAACTAATCAATCAGGGCTGCGGGCGTTGTGGTCCTGTGAATAGGATTAGATAACGTGTTGACACATATAATGGGTTGGACAGCTAGAACAAAAAACACGCTATGCCTGGTTGCGTAACGGTAGCTATTTTAAAAACTCACTGTAAGGCAGTCATTGAGGCGCTAAAACACAGCTTCTGACTGCCCCTTATATGTAGCTTGAAAATTAAAGCACACAGAGACGGATAACTCTAAAGTAGATTTCGCCACAATTTAAAACTTCGGAGCCAAAATCAGTCGGACAACTCTTACTGGTGACAAATTTTGTTTGCATAATTAATTCTGAAATTAACAAAACAAATTATGAAGGCGATACGAGGAGATTCTAAGCTTTCATAAACCAAACGTTTTTTTGCCTTAGAAATTAATTTAACGCATCTCTCGAGCTGTATAGATTAATTTTTATTTGCCCGAAAAGCATTGAGACCTTTTTCAATTGCGAATGTGTTTGTTTTGCATTTTTCTCCGAAAGAATAAAACAGACATTTTACTGACAAGACCTCTATAAGTCGCAGCAGCTGTGATATAGAAATGACATTTGGTCAGGACTACATGCAAAGTGTGTTTGTCTTTCGCCCATACAAACAGATGATATCCCGCGATAAAAGTGAAAAGATGTTCCTGGGAAGTTATTAGATGATCGGTGATGATATCTGCTTTTATTCATGCCCCATCTGAACTTTAGCTGTCAATGGCTTTTGCATACACCGCCAGAGAATTCTAGATCACCAAAGACGAAATTTATGTCTACAGGAAGCTTATAGGTTGACGTGAAAACTATCTCACTTGTTTCTATATCCCAAAACCTACAAAGTGTTCTTTCCGCCCTCACAAAATATTAAAAATAATAAAGTGTTTGCGGGTGAATTACAGAAACAGATATTGATTCCTTTTGGTTTATACACCGAGGTGCTGAAAGCTTTTGCAAAATAAACAATAAGAGGGAATAATTTGTTTTTCACAGCCACTCTCATGCTTTTCTTGACAGCCAACATCACTCTATCGCAAAGAAACAAATGCTGAATTCGCCGCATCTGTCATTTGTGCAATCCATCTGTCACAGCATATCTTGTCGTTTCATTACGTTCCCCTGATTACCCGTCAAAACATAGCACATTTAATAAGATTGAAAACAGAGTATTATTCCTTTTCATATGTTGTACGGGCATCAAACAATCGCGCACGCTTTTTTAGATGAAATTATTTGCTCTTGGCGTTTTCAAATATTCGGCCATTGCGCTCTCTGATATATGGCAGACTAACACAATCTAGCTTTCATCTTTTTGTGCGATAAATAATGGTTTGTCTTTTGTTACTTCAGTGTTTCTTGTTAAGCTGCTTGTAAAGTTTCAGTCCAAGGAGATCATTTTTTAAAATGCCCTGCTTATTCACACAAAAATTGAAAGTTGTCTAAGACCAAACCACAGACACTCTATAATTGTGTATAGAAGATGAAAGAGCAGGCCGCAATGTCAACGCGCGGAAATATCTTGTGTTTCAAGTAGTCCTGTCCGCAGTCAGTCTATTCTTGAAATGGTTTTTTAATATGAAGTCGACATATTGGCGCCGATTTTAATAATTTTGGTGGGACTTTGGAGCCCACTGGGCGAGTATCCGAGGGGTTTACAACATACGGTGTAGGAAACATAGTTTGGTTATCAACCACCCACAAGTCACGAAATATTGATAAAGCTCTTTAGTAACTAAGGAAAATTAACATTTTTTGCTAGGTTTTATTATATGCTAAAACGAAAGAAGGAAAATAAATTTTCTCGATAAATAAAACTAAAAACCTTCTCGCTTTTGTGTGACCCATAAATCAGACATTAACTGATCCGAAGGGTGAGTCACTAATCTATATACTTCAAGACTTCATGTTTGAAGCGACCAATATATACTTCATATTTTGTTAGCTTTAATTTTTACATCAGTTTTGGAAGAGAAGAAACGGCCTTAATACAGTAGGAGAAAACAAACTTGGTAGCTTGAATGTAAGTTTGGTAATACTCTAATTACAGTTTTGAAATAAAAACTTTTCTTAACTTAAGATCAAAATCTGTAAAATGGGTTTCATGATGAAGAATTGACAAAGTAACAACTGTCTAGTGTAAAACGGACCGATGTGTTTCCATGGCGATTATATGACTACGAAATTTAGTTGCAAAAATAACCAACGTCATTGAATGAATTGCGCAGGAATATTCTGTTTTAAAAACTACTAGCTTAAACGATGGCGCTCACCAATTTTTCCGTGAGAACTTCAACTGGCAACAATTTTTTAAACATGAAAGCAATTTCTTTCAAAACCTTGTAATTGTTCTGCAGCTCACTGTTGGTAATGTTCTGCTTTTGTGTTCAACACTGAAATACGTGCGGTGTGGGCCGGGCTACAAACCTGCGGGTCATCATTGTATTCATATGGAAATGACTGCTCCACCTATCTAGTGACAGCTATAGAAAACCTTCAAGAAACATTTCAGATTCATTGCTCACTTTTCCCGCAATAAAACTGAGCTTATTGACTCAATGTCTTAGCTTGGTATCGATTAAAACACAAAAGAGTTGATGT
This sequence comes from Zoanthus sanctaehelenae, assembly GCA_028564885.2. NCBI lineage: Eukaryota > Metazoa > Cnidaria > Anthozoa > Zoantharia > Zoanthidae > Zoanthus > Zoanthus sanctaehelenae. The sequence goes on along the minus strand of JAOTRI020107260.1, from coordinate 3,132 downwards.
TTTTACTAAAAAAACACACAGAGCGGCAGAAATTGATAGCGTTTGTTAAGTCAGCTGCTTCAAAAATAATACCGCCATCTCGTCTTAATAAAAGTACTTTGAACAGACTTAATGCTGGGCAATATGAGTATGTAGCTCGGAATTGACTTTTTGTGCTTTTATAGCCAGCTTAGTGAATGTTATCAGCATTCTAGAAAAGCTCGGCATATATATCAATAAATTTACCTTTGTGATGAAAACACAAAAAAATCAACCACAATTTTAAAACACACTACAAAGACTATATAAAATGTTTAACAATTTCTAGTTTTAAACTAGGAAAGTTTGTATTATGATCAAAGAATAAGTCATTACTGATTAGGATAATATATAACTGTTTAGATTAGAATCTTAGAAATTTTAATCCTTTGTACAAGCTAAACTAAAGTTTGTACAAGCATACCAACCTCTTAATAGTTTTAATTTTAGTTTTAATTAAAATAGTCTAAGTAAAGTGTTAACAAACCGGCGAGAAAAGGCTTTTTATTTCATAGTCTACGAATGAAAATTTAAGAAAGGTCTGTGTGACTATAATGTTTTTGAAATAATAATTCGTCGTTTCAGACTCTAGTTGCATTCAGCTTAACCTTCGTTCAAATAAAACACCTCGTTAGAACTAAGAGAGTTTCTTAAAACAAACAAAGTCGAGGCAAATAACACAAATTTTAATCTGTCAATTTACACATGTCAGCTGTCCATCAATGTCAGAAGACTTGACAGCCGACATCAAAAAAAGCAAATCCCTTTCGAAATGAGGTGGATTCTATCAAAGATATTTTACCAATAGGCACCCTGCCTATTAAAATAATACACCGACACCTTTCGATGCCTTCCATAAGAAATCCAGGCCCTCAAGCCAATATCTATTATAGATCTGCCACTGAAAACAAGTTAAAAATGATTAGTTGAAAGACGGGCGCCGTCTGTCGTCACTCTATGGTAACACTTGTCAACTAATGTCTCTTTGTAGAAGCCGAAATATATTTGAAGATTCAAATAACAAACATACAGCACGGCAAATCTTAAGTTATCATTTTCGAAGCAGCTCACGAACATTATGAATATGGAAAATCATTAAGTAAATATGTATTTCTGATGCTAAGAAAAATATAACAGCAATTATAATGCATCAGGGTTTTTTTATCAGCAGAGGTCGGTCGAGTGATGTTTTTATATTTTGTTCTGAAACTATTATAATATAAATAATTCAGTGAAGGATCTAAAGGTATAGCGAAAATTTATAAAGAGATGTTTCTAATCTGCTTTGGTTTTGTTTTGAAAAAGGAAAGACTAATCGATCATAAATTTTGAGCAAGTTATACAAAAATTTAAACATTTCCTGAAAGTGATTTGTGACTCGCTTATCGATCAGAAAAACATACTTTAAACGCTATTTAACCTAAGCCCATTTTATATTTAATTTCACTTAATCCACGGTTAGAGATGTTTTTGAGCCGCAAAAAGCTTAAGAGATTAAATTTGAAGTGGTTTTAATTTAGGAATTTCGGCGCTGTTGCGTTTTTTAAAGGCCCTTATACACTGGCTAAAGTCCTTAGACATCAAAATGTTTGGCCCTTCCTGCATTAAATTCAAAATATGAAGAGTGCAATATATTCAAAAACCACAATGCAACATATTTTTGTCCAAATATTAAAACATTAAGGCGAATATAAAAAAGATGACATATACCACAAATAGCTCCAATGGCAATGGTATCTCATTGCAGGAGTTCATATTGGAATATCGATCTATTGAATAATTTTCATATTACATTGGAAAAAAAAGTTTCTAGCCCAAGTCGATCGGTCGAATAAGTTTGACTACATATATAAAGCCTACTACAGTAAAGATTAAAGCAGATATTCAACACTATATTTAATATTTGTCTTATTGGAGAAAACAGGGAGAAAATGCATCTTGATCATGATCCATGATATAATATGAAAAGAGGATACGATCGTATCAGTTTAGCCTACCTTCTAAACTGAATTTCTTTATATTTTACTTTCAGTTCATTTGTGAAAACAACCGTGAAAATTTGAAGACATTTCTTGTATCTCTTAAGTTAATGGTAATTTATTGTTTGCTTAACTTCAATATATATGTATATATATTAATATATTTATATCTTTTAGCATGATAAAAATGAATCTACTTTCTCTTCCGCCAGCTCGCCCTATCGCCTCTGCATCACACGCACCTGAGTTTGGTGGTAAAAAATCATTATCCGCGTAGATTGTCCAGGATGTTTTTAGAATCAGACGGCCATATAAAAAAAATTCTATCATCAGAAAATTGGAATGGAGAAGATAAATATTTCAGATTGAATACACTTTGCACCGACCTAGATATTGAAAACGAACTTTTTGACGGACGTACTCAGTTAAATACCAACTTATTTTGTAGATATGTTAATGTTGGAATGTGAACGATCCTTCAAAGCAACAAAACTTCGTATAATATAGGTTTTTCTAACGGTAAGGATGTTTCTTGTTGAAATATTTTGTAAAAGACTTTCGTGTTTTCCTTATAAAAAAATTCCGCAGCAAAATTGGTTTTTATATTGCTTGAACTTAATTTTTCAATACTCAAAGTATAGCCAGTATTAGTATGTAGAAAGTTCAGTAACAATAATCTAAAAAGAGATCTGTTACTTAGAATTTTGGGTATGAAAATAAAATTAAGAGCAACCGTTTGTTTTTATAAATTTATGTATGTTGGAAACTTTGTTCTATGGTATAACTAATGTTGAATGACCCTTGTCTATGGTGGCCCATTAAGGGGGGAGTACACCCAAACAAAAGTGTGAAAAATAGGCTTTTTGTTGGGGAGAGTGGCCATATAAAAACTCTTGTTTTGTCCGTAATTAAAACCTGGGGTACTGGATATTGCTTGTATGTGCAATGACACGTAAATGTTAGTCACGTGACACCTCGTATCGAATTTCAAATCTCTTTTTGAGAGGCGGTTTCAGGTGAAAACGGCCGAAAAAATGCCTTTTTTTGGCATTTTTGGTCAAATCTCGGGTGCCTGAGCTCATCATCAAGGGCTGAGAAGGCTTAAACCTTGCCAGTATCGAAGAATTGTTTATTG
>JAOTRI020107249.1:0-13430 GCA_028564885.2 Zoanthus sanctaehelenae | reverse complement strand
CGTTAATTCTGAGCCGGTGATTCCATATTATATCACGTCTCTCTCCCCGATCAAAAATGTTAACTATATAGCGATACTCTGTTGAGGTTCGTATGATCATGAAGTAGAATCTTGAAACGAACATGCAGGCGGGACTCTAACCCTAAATCTCGGCAATATCGGTGCAACTCTCTCTTCCACTTCCAGGCAGAGCTGGAAGATCAGTTCGTTTCTAGTGAAATACATCGTTGTCACTCTAGAATTTACAACGTTTAACCGCAGTCTACACGAGCAATTTTTACGTGACAATTTTTTTGTGGCACTTTTTATTTGCTCCTGTAAATGAACAAAATTGACCAAATCTTATTGGACATTTATATTTGCTGAAACACATGCGTCACATATAGAAAGTTGTCCGTGAAGACGAGACATCACATCTAAAATCTTATGCTACTATATAGAAATTGCTCATATATAAACGGGATTTATCCCAGCAAATAATAAATGTCAAATAAAACGTGTCACATATAATAATTGTTAATGCATGCTGGTTCTTCTTCCAGTTAATATTATCACAGCTATTTATGGAAAACAAGCGAGAAGCGAGCATGTTAACTAAAATAATGTCAATATCAAGATTTTTTTGTTTCATGGAGCACAGAAAGAAATTAAAATGCTCTGCAATCAACATGGCTGACTACCTGTTATTTTACAGCACCAAACCTGAAACAAGCTGTTCGTGTTAGACTCATTAATAACCAAGGACTGGATGAAGCTGGAGTGGATGGCGGGGGCCTGTTTAGGTACCTAATCATTTATTATACTCTTCGGTTAGCTTCTCTCTCTAATAGGTTCTTCAGACTGTTGATTCAAAAGCATGTTTCGTGCAATTTAAAGTGTTTCAGGCATATTATTGTTTATTCTTATGCTCATTTGCCAAAACGTTTTTGATTCTGGTCCTGTTTTCGTTATTACTTTGGATTTCAAAAAACTTCCTCTATGTTGGTCCATTGGTCATGTCCTGAAGAATAGCTATGCCCGAAACGTGCTGTGAATTCTTAATATTGTTTGAGCTATCTTTGTCTTTTTAAAAACAAAGATTACTTACTCTGGTTAAGATATTTCCTTTAAACTTATTTTTTAAATATTTTTACTAGTTTAACATTGTTTTTTAAAACGATTTTAATCTTTCTAATATCCTACCAGCGTCATAAACTACTCTTGATATCATCTATGAAGGCACCAGTCAGACCATGTCAATTTGTTTCAAAACGTGCGGCTAACAGCTTTTTAATTCTGCCTAAAAATTTAATTTACTTTTCCAGCTTTTAAATACGTTATTTTTCATTTTCATTATTCTTTTAACATATTTGTAAGTACTGACAAAGCATCTGTTCTCTATCATGGTCAGGGAGTTTTTAAATGAAGTATTGAAGGCGGGCTTTCATCCAAATGTCGGCTTCTTCAAGCAGTCTCAAGAGAGTCAGCTATACCCCAATCCGCAGGTACGATCTTTTATCAGCTACTGTTTTCTTTAGCAATTAAGTATTAGTCTAAATGTGAATTGATGCGGCATTCTGATTTGCCGCTTTGCTTGTTACCTTGAACCACGATAGAATAGTTTTTTGAAAACTATTATCCTTTGTAAATGTTTATCACTTTTGATAATTTTGGTCATCAAAAACATGTCATTAAAAGGTTAATAACCGTCTAACAACATTGGCTTGATAGCTATTTTTTTGTGAAGTACTGTATTTCAATTAGTTTTTCCTTGCTTCCCTTTTTCCCTATTATCTGAAGAAAGCATTTGAATCTTGCAGTACTTTTCATTCAGTGTGGCTTTTAATAATATGATGGTGGTGATGGTGATGATGATGGTGATGATGATGATGATGATAATGATTAGAAGTAATCAGAGATCATTGAATACGTTCGAAGTGGTTCTTTTCGAAAAGTGAAACCAAGTGATTAATCGTTGTGTGCTGTGTGTGCTGTGTACCTTGGAAACACTAGCGTTGTATGTGCCCCAACTGCGACACACGCTTTGCACAGGCTTTGATAAATGGGTTATAACAGTAAAATCTCGAAATTTACCTTCAAAATAAAGATAAAACTGCGTAGCAATACTGGACATGCACGTCCTTGAAGTCGTAGTTATAAAATTTAATTGGCGCTGTTTTCAAACTTACAGCTTGGTAACCGCACAAAATACCACAGAAAACCCAACTGTTAGATTAAAATTATAGTATTCGCATTACGTTATTTTTTTTAATTCAGGCACAGATGATCGTTCCAAATTATATCAAACACTATCATTTCCTTGGACGGATGCTGGGTAAGGTAAGGTTATTTAAATGTTTTCTTTTAGTCCTTTTTTGTATTAAATAGTACAAGTTAGGAAATTTTATTGAATTATTGTGCACTATTCCACTAACTTATCATTCAGATCATAAACTAGTTCGTTGATTAGTTTAGCACTTAGCTCACCAAGTAAATTTTGCATTTAGCCTATTGCTTACTGAATTTTTTTCCTAGTTAGCTCATAAAAAAACTACTCTACTATTTCATTATTTAATTTACTAATGAAGCCATTAATTTTAATTAAATCAATTAGCACGTTAATTAAGCTTAAGTATAGATAATGATCAAAGGTATCCTGTATTAAGCTCGTGGAGTAAGTAAGATACTGGGTTAGGGAGCTGTTGTATCTTGACTTTTGTTCATTGATTAATATGCTGTACGCGTGGTCAACCACATGTGCTTGTTGGCCGAAGTCACGTACCAGTTACCGAGATATCACGTAACATTGAACGTTTTTCATTGATAGTCGAGTTAAAAACATTCTTAACGACCATTTAACGAATGTGCCTCCAAACTTAAGACGATCGAAAATCGATTACAAACTTTCTACTGTTTATTCCTGATATCCCCATTCCCCAACTATCCCGATAACTCTCCACCAGCTAAGAATAACACGTTAGTAGCTGTTTTCTCTATGTTAGTCTGATAATCTATGTATTTTTATTACATGTGATTAATATTAAAATGTATTTGCTAGTAAATAATTTGACTCTTAATCTGTTTTTGAAGGCTTTGTACGAGAACATGTTGGTGGAGCTACCACTTTCGAGTTTTTTTCTGTGTAAGCTGTTGAGCAGGCACGGCGCCGACGTTGAAATTGATCATCTTGAGTCCCTGGATCCTGAAATGTATAGGTAGGAGTTCAAATGCTCTCTTAATGTGATTGTCAAACTGTCCGCTGATATCAGCGGTAGCTACTTTTTCATGGTTTTGTGTAAGACTATGAGGGATGTAACTGATAACCACAGGGTACCCAAGTAGACATGCATACTTGAGCTATAGGAGCCACACGGGGTACCCAAGAAAACAGTCGTTATTAAAATTGTAGCTACATGTAGTCCATAGCTACCTTTTTTATGGCATGCTTCTGAGTTTCTTGTGTTTTGATCCCCGATAGCGTAGTACAGGGTTCACACTGTCGCGACAAGTCATAAAATTTAAAAATGCATTTTCCTGGCGTGGTAAACTTGTGGAATCTCGGAAAAATGGCTAAGGTCTTGGAAAAGTCATGGAATTTTACTTTTTCTTGGGCTTTTGTTTTCGGTGAATACCATTGCTATATAATGTAGTGCAAACATGTCAAGAAAGTGGCAATGTCAAATGCTTGTTGCATTAGGTAGTGCATACATGAAAATGATTAAGATGACTTTATGCTACATTAGCAAAGCTCTACGTTCAGTCACGTTACTTTTCCCTTAATATTCTTTAAAAACTGTCATTTACACTTACAGCTGGGTTAAGGTGAATAGACTGTTTTGTTTAAGTAAGCTCTTTTATTTCCCTCTATTTCTGGGTCATGGAGAATGGCATTTGGTCATGAAAAGTCATGGAAATTCATTGAATATTATCACATCACTAGAGAAAAACCTGAACTTAACGTTCAAGTAAAGCATTTTAAGTCATCCATTATCTAATTCAATTAACGTGTCATATTTCTTGGACACGTTGTTTATTTTTTTTTTGTTAACCGAGTCGCAAATTCTCTCTTTATATATAAATATTGTAAAAAGTCTAATTTGTAAAATTGATGCAAGTAAATAAACAAACAAACAAATAATGCATGGTTTTATTATCGAATAAGTGTCATAGTTCTTGAAAATCCTTGAAACCCCGAAATGGAAGAAAGAACTTCCTTGTTCTTGAAAGTTATTGAAATTGGATCATGCCTTTGATATCCTGGAGCTGACGTAACATTTATTTTTTCTTTCCAAAAATAATAAAAATATGCTGTTTGTTTTAATGTTTGTGATGTGGCATCTTTTTAGATAATAAGTGTTATTTTGCAAGGTTTTGATTGTTATCCAAAATTAAAACTTCTATTTTTCATTAGTTCTTTTTTATTGTCAGGGTTCAGTTATTTAGTAAACCCGTGTACTTGAGCTTGTTAAAGTATGTGTGTATTTCTATAATAATACTTTAAAAAAAGTATAAAGCTTTAAAGTTTTAGTTGTTGGAGAAGATTCTAAATTTGCTTGAAAATATAATATTCCTTGAATTTCACTTCCAGTAAACAGTCCATATTCAAGCTTACCTTATTAGCAATGAAAAAAAACGTTGAGTCAGCAACAAACAAATGCTTGAATTTCGCATTTCAGGCACTCAACCTTAATAAAACATAACAGCGCCCTCCCTCACTGAATATTGAGAGTATTTTGATAATAAACCCGAATTTTTTTAAAATGGCATTATTGTTATTGTTTTAATTTAACAACTCTCATTTTTCTCTCTGTCCAGAAATTTGCTGGTTTTAAAAGGTTATGATGGAAATATTGAAGATCTAGCTTTGAATTTCACTGTTGTAAATAACGAACTTGGAGAAAAACAGGTTTGTATTTGTATTTCAAATTTAGCTGGATATAACTTGTACAGTTTTATAGACTACTACTACAACTACTACTACCACTACCACTACCACTACCATGTACTGTTACAAGCTGCACAATCCGGCAAACCGTTCAAAAGTGATGAATTCGGAAAATTAACTTTAAGCCTGGGTTCAAACATGAATTTTAAAAGCTCAAACACGAGTTTTAAAAGCTGCCTGCCATTCTATTTTACAGGAGGTAGAGCTGAAACCTGGTGGTCGTAGTATCATAGTAACAAATGAGAACAGAATAGAATATATTCATCTGATGGCTGACTACAGACTTAACAAACAAGTAAGCTAACTAACTTGGTATTTTGATTTTATGTTGTAGTTTATTGTTTCTGTCTTAATCTTCGTAATACACTCCATGGATTTCATTAGAAGCCGGCAATCTGCGAACTCCGACGGCTGTTCTCCACAACGGAGCCGGCTACTGTCGGGAACATTCGATATATCTTCTCTTTGTTTGTTGCAATTGAATGATTGTTGTAACGAGTTCTAATAATTTAATCAATACGTATATGGATCAGCGAACGCGATCGGTCCTGCTGTCTGCCATGTTGAATGAACAGAAGAGAAAGACTGGTAACGAATCTGCCTTGATACGTAATAAAAAAATGATAAATACAGGAAAATGAATAAAATGCTTTAACTCTTCACTGTGGAATCTTTGGCAATTAGTTTTGGGCCTCAGAATTCTAGAAATCATATTTCCAAGCTTCCAGATGTCAAAATATCCTGGGGGAGCATGCCACCAGATCCCTTCAAAATCATAGCCCTTCCTCCCCTCCCCCGCCTAGAGAAGAAATTAATAAAATGGTTGATTAGTCGTTAATAGCTTAATGCTCTTTTCAGAAAGAGGGGTTGTTAAAATTTCTCTGATGAAATGCAGTTTTTGTCTAGGTTAATAAGCCCAGGGGGCTTCTGCCCTTGTACACCGCTGGGGGCCTGGGCGGCCCCCTCAGACACCTTGCCTATTCGTAGGCAACCAGTGCCGTCTACTTCTACAAAATCTCCACCTACTTTAAGTCTTATTGACAACCCTGACATGCAACTGCTACTACTACTATTTTGCTTCTACCATCCTTCCGTAAGAAACAAAACACGATTATGAGCAAATTTTTCAAGCTTTTTCTGGAACTTTAGTCTTAAGTATTAACTGAAACCATCGGTCTTCATCAAGTAAATATCTAAGATCAAATTTTTTTCGTTTTTTTTAGATTCGTGCTCACTGTCAAGCTTTCCGATCAGGTTTATCAGGTATCATTGACCTCGACTGGCTAAGAATGTTCGATCACAACGAGTTACAGGTATGAACAGAAATTCCTCTAACAGAGCTCATCAGATTTTTGTCGTTTAATCATAGCTTTGAATATTATAGAGTTACAAAAGTTTGCCTTACTTTCTTAACATGTAAATTTAGTGTATGAATTCAACGAACGCTTCCTAAGCTCTTTGCCACCATTGGCTTCATTGGCCTACTGGCTCATAAAGGAATTTAATTACACATTCATACTATATGTCACATTATTATCTATTTCCTTATTAGGTGTTAATATCAGGGGCTCCAGTTTCGATTGACTTGGACGATTTAAGACTACACACGAATTACTCGGGTAAGATTTGTTTTAATAAGGTTTTTACATGTATGAAATATAGAACATTTGAATGTTTCAAAAAATAAATATACGTTATAAGAATATTGAGGTTGAAAATCGCAAAAATTTTAGACTCTCTTTGCAATAATGATGAAGTTCAAACTTTGTAGATGTTGGAATATAATTTTCAATGTTTGTATTGCAATTGCACTCTAATCCTAAATGTTTAACCCATATACAGATCTATTAGCTTTAATACTATTCTATAACATTACTGATTACATATACTACTGTTGCACTCTAGTCCCAAATGGCAAAGCTATAATATACAGGTCTATTACCATTAATACTATTCTATAACATTACTGATTACATGTATTACAACTGCACTCTAATCCCAAATGTTTAACCCATATACAGATCTATTAGCTTTGAAGCTCTTCGATATATCACGTTACAAACGTTAATTCCATATCACAGATTTTTTCAAAACTTAGTATATTCGTAAAAACTGTTTTCAGCCTAAATTGGTCAAGAAATATGAATAGCCTCGATCCGAAAAACACTGTTCTTTTTAAAAAAAGTGACTCTCAGCTTTTGTTCAGTCAATTATACGGTTTGATGCAACCTCGCATTTTCTATTGATTAGAAAGAGAAATTGGAAGCGAGTAATGTAATTGTTTCAGTAGAAATCCTTGAAGAATAAACGAAAAGAGCGTTACTCTTTTGATAGTCGATGACTGAATTTATTAAAACAACAATACTAATGATACACCAGCAAATTCGTCAAATAAGACTGTCAAATTTGACTTCAAATCCAATTTTTCTTACCACAACTTTTCCTAAAACGTCTGATTTACGTGTTCTCGCCGGCAAGCATGAACTACATCACCTGATAAATAGTAATGTAGCCAATCAAATTGCAGTATTCGCAATAATTGCGACTAGATTGCTATTAGTATCATATGTATTAATATAGCTTTTCAAGTGTGTCATTTCTTAGACATTGCGTTCCAGATCTTCATTTGTACAGTATAAATAGCTTTTCAAAACTTGTAACGGTTTTCCTTTTAAAAATGTATGTTAAAAAGCGTACAAATCGTTAAGTTTAAAATGCATGATTTTAAAACGTTTATCACCTCTGTTTGTATTTTTTAAATTTGATTAGCACTTTCGCGTGCTCTGATTGGTTCATCCAGCACCGACTATCATGTGGTATACACCTAGGTCACTCAACCGTGAGAAAAAATTATTGCGCTCTGATTGGTTCATCAAACACCGAATATCCTGTACTACTCACTTCGGTCACTCAACCGTGAAACAATTAATTGCGCTCTGATTGGTTTTATCAAACACCGACTATCGTGCGGTATTCACCTCGGTTACTCAACGGTGAAAAAAATTATTGCGCTCTGATTGGTTCATCAAACACCGACTACCCTGCGAAATTCACCTAGGTCACTCAACCGTGAAAAAAATGTTTGCGCTCTGATTGCTCGCGCGTTCGGATAGATTGCGGAAGACTGGTTGCCACACCAGCAAGTGTAAAATGTCGTCATTGGAGTTCACAAAATAGGGTTCACACGGTGATGAAAAGTTATAGAATTCCAGGCCTGGAAAAGTCATAGACCTTGGGGAAAATGGCAAAGGCCATGGAAAAGTCGTGGAATTTTATTTTTCTCCTAGAGCTATGGTTTTTGGTAAATAAAATATTAATATAATTGAGCGCAACTGTGTTGAGATGAAATATTAAGATTGAGTTATATTAAAAAGTGTCCAGAAGATGTAATTTGCGTTTAAAGTTGAATTTAAAGTGCGAGGATCCGTTGTTTTGGGTGGATTCTTTGATTTCTTAACATTTTCTGAGTCATGGAAAGTGGCATTTGGTCATAAAAAAGTCACGGAAAAGTCATGGAATTTCACAGAATTTCTCCTCAGTGTAAACCCCGCAAAGCATGCGGTCATTCACGCATGCTGACCGATGTACTACTTGTTCGAAACATCTATCCATAAGTTGTCAGTTCGCCAGTCCAGAAATCTGGTTGAATACTCGGCCAAATTGACCATAGGTAGCCCGTCAAGGTTAGGATTTATCATAACAAAACTTACAGTTTGACAGAACAAGAAAACTGCATTTAAGCCTTTGATTGGCTCGGTAGGAGGTTTACGTACACAAATGTGAAAAATATATAAAAGATCTCTTCCAAACTCAGAAGCAGCCTATCAACTTTACTGCTCATATTTTATGCACTTGCTTCTTTCCTCGTTGAAGATTGCGCTCATGTATAGGCTAATTAATACACTGATACCAGGCATGTTCTATTTGGTCCAGGGGGATATGCGGAGGGACATCCGGTCGTACAGTCGTTCTGGAGAGTAGTTTCAGATTTTACGGACCAACAGAAGCGATGCCTGCTAAAGTTTGTGACAAGCTGTTCAAGACCTCCTTTATTAGGTTTTAGTGTAAGTATAATATATTTGTTTCTTGTCATTGTTTTATTTGTCAAAATTGCTTAAAAAAAAATCTTGAATTAGCATTTTGGACAATAAATTATCTTCAGGAAATTACTTTAGTTGAAAACATTTTTACAAGCATTTATATTACTGCAAATGAGCAAAAACTTCTGATCTCTGCCCAAATGACACCACTAGCCAGCCCTTAAGCCATAAAAAGGAATGCTTCATGAATCGTAATCAATCAATCATACAATGATTGTTAACAATTATAGCCAACGGAAAGCAGGACACTTTTTAAATGCAGAACAGAAAGATTTCGCAGAAGTTTTTTTCCTAGCACAGTTATTGCTATAAATAACAACAAATCTTCCTGATTTTTTTTATCTATTTTTAATTTTATATGCAAACATATTTGTAATATATTAACCATTTTTAAATTATATATATATTTGTAATGTATCAACTTTTTAAATAATTTTTTGAGCTTTTATAATGTAAATTGTAATTTTATCTTTGAGTTTGTAACCACCTTTGTAATTCATTTGTATGCAATTTCGGTGGAATAAAGTATATTATTATTATTATTATTATTATTATTATTATTATTATTATTATTATTATTATTATAATCATAGCCATAACCAAAGTCATCGTCATAGCCATAGCCATAGCGGTAGTCATAGCCATGGTCATGGTATGGTCCTGGTCATGGTATGGTCATGGTTCTGGTCCTGGTCCTGGTCATGGTCGTGGTCGTGGTCATGGTTCTGGTTCTGGTCCTGGTCCTGGTCATGGTCATAGTCATAGTCATAGTCATGGTATGGTCATGGTCCTGGCCCTGGTCCTGGTCCTGGTCATAGTCATGGTCATGGTCATGCTATGGTCATGGTCATGGTCATGGCCATAATCAGTCAGTCATAGCCATTGTCATAGTCATTGCCATAGTCATAGCCATAGTCATAGTCATAGTCATAGTCATAGTCAGTCTTAGCCATAGTCATAGCCATAGTCTTAGCCATAGTCATAGCCAAAGTCAGTCATAGTCATAGTCAGTCATAGCCATAGTCACAGTCAGTCATAGCCATAGTCATAGCCATAGTCATAGTCAGTCATAGCCATAGTCATAGCCAGTCATAGCCATAGTCATAGCCATAGTCAGTCATAGCCATAGTCATAGTCAGTCATAGCCATAGTCATAGTAAGTCATAGCCATAGTCATAGCCATAGTCATAGCCATAGTCTTAGTCATAGTCAGTCATAGCCATAGTCATAGTCAGTCATAGCCATAGTCATAGTCAGTCATAGCCATACCATAGTCATAGTCAGTCATAGCCATAGTCATAGCCATAGTCTTAGTCATAGTCATAGTCATAGTCATAGCCATAGTCATAGTCAGTCATAGCCATAGTCATAGTCATAGTCAGTCATAGCCATAATCATAGTCATAATCATAGTCATAATCCTAATCATGATCACATTCATAGCTAGAACGTAGTTTTTTACGGTTTCAGTTGATGTGCTAATCTAAGTGTTTTTCAGTTTGCTCCTCTAAAGAGAAGAAAGGAAGCTTTTGAATAGAACTACTAATCATAATCATTGTCAAAGTCATATACATCATAATCATAATTTTATAATCATAATTATACTTTTATAATCATAATCATAACTGTATAATCATAACCATAATTATTTAATCATAAATATATAATCATAATTATATAATCATAATCACAATTATGGCAAGCACATGTCCGAAAAGTATAAAAAATTACTGATAAGCGTTGAGAAACATTTTTTATTAGTTGAGAAAAATATATTGCCATGCGAGAAAAATTATTTGCTGGGTGAGAAAAAAAATTTACTCGTTCAGTTTTTAGTATCATGATTGAGAAAAAAAATCACTTGTTGAGAAATGTTGCGCAATGGTCGAAAAACGACCGTATGAACTGTGTGAGTTTTAAAATATTGTAGGTGGGTTCTTGGTTGTCTCGATTGTGCCGCACCATTTTCACTAACTCGTTCTTCGATTCTTTCAAGGCCTTCAAAGAGATCCTCTCTGTTTGCCATGATGAACAAAACTAATATACTAAGCACGTAAAATCCCTCGTCAACTTGCCCTCATGGCACGTAGAAATGTTCAAAATGATATTGAGTTACATACCCAGTTCTCCATCTTACTTTTTCTGAGTGGCCTGGGACGACACTCAACCGAAAGTTTTTTTTCTCATCGACAAAGAATTTTTTTTTGGTTTCCGGTGATGAAATTTGTTTTCTCACCTACAGTATTTTAAAACTCACACAGTTAACATTATTTCTTGTTCATACGGTCGTTTTTCGACCATTGCGCAACATTTCTCAACAAGTGATTTTTTTTTTCAATCACGATACTAAAAACTAAACAACTAAATTTTTTTTCTCACCCAGCAAATAATTTTTTTTTGCATTCCAATTTATTTTTTTTAACTAATAAAAGATGTTTCTCAACGCTTATCAGTAATTTTGTATACTTTTAATATGTTTGGCTTGCCATAGAGAATTGTAATGAAAAAAATATTGAATTTACGATGGCGAGAAATGATCATCAAATTATATTCAGACGCACTTTTTTACCTGTTTTATTTATAAAACTATAATAAATAAGAAAGAAGTCTAGTTTTTACACAGAACTTTATTTTTATGCTGTCCTCAAAATATGAAATTTCTGATAAAATGAAGTCATGGCTATGGGTTGGTTTCACAAAATTTTGTTCCCACCTCGCCACCCCCACAGCAAAATTTCTGTGTGGGAGCCTGTAGTATTACTACTATAGTAATGAAGTTCTACATTTTAGGTCTAGCTTCCTCAGAAAATTGAAGAAGAGAGAGAAAAGGTTTCGGTTGTTTGTACGTAAAGTTGTAAAGAGCCAAGTGTTTTACTGGGCTGTTATTGTCTGTGTGTTTCTAAACACCTTAGTGATGTCTTTTGAATACCATGGCCAGCCGTTATGGCTAAAAGAAACTCTATGTAAGTATTATCTTTTTGTCGCTATTGCACAGTATTTTTTTTCTTGAAAATTGATAACTTAAAAATATCTAAGGGTCAAAACTTAAAAAGAAAGCCTGATAACAGCCGAAATATTATTAAAAAAACGTTATAATGGAATGGCTTTTCGTTTCAACCTGCATTCTACAGTTTCATGCTCGAATCGATATATTTATATATAATGCAGTATCAAGCTGAATAAGCCTGTCGACAATTATGTTAATATTGCTTTTCTATCTGTATGCCTACCTGGGTTGTTTATTGTTTTACTTTACCACCTTTGTGTTTTTAAACTAACTATATCAAGTTGTGACCGTTTTATGTTTTAAGCAAAGTAATTTTATTTTATCCGGTTCTATTCTTTCTTTATTGTCATAGTGGCAATAACGATCGACCCACGATTAGACGTTGTTTTAACTCGTGTTACTTGGATATTGAGCTAAGAAAATGTTCTTACTTAATCAGTGATTGAACACCAATTAAACATCAGCCACTTGCTAGGAAGAATGGGCAACCACTTTCTTCGCTTTGGCTAGGAAGAATGGGCAACCACTTCCTTCGCTTTGGCTAGGAAGAATGGGCAACCACTTCCTTCGCTTTGGCTAGGAAGAGTGGGTAACCACTTTCTTCGCTTTGGATAGGAAGAATGGGCAACCACTTCCTTCGCTTTGGATAGGAAGAATGGGCAACCACTTCCTTCGCTCTGGCTAGGAAGAGTGGGCAACCACCTCCTTCGCTTTGGCTAGGAAGAATGGGCAACCACTTCCTTCGCTTTGGCTAGGAAGAATGGACAACCATTTTCTTCGCTTTGGATAGAAAGAGTGGGTAACCACTTTCTTCGCTTTGGCTTGGAAGAATGGGCAACCACTTCCTTCGCTTTGGCTAAGAAGAATGGGCAACCACTTCCTTCGCTTTGGCTAGGAAGAGTGGGTAACCACTTTCTTCGCTTTGGCTAGGAAGAATGGGCAACCACTTCCTTCGCTTTGGATAGGAAGAGTGGGTAACCACTTCCTTCGCTTTGGCTAGGAAGAATGGGCAACAACTTTCTTCGCTTTGGATAGGAAGAGTGGGTAACCACTTTCTTCGCTTTGGCTAGGAAGAGTGGGCAACCACTTCCTTCGCTTTGGATAGGAAGAGTGGGTAACCACTTTCTTCGCTTTGGCTAGGAAGAATGGGCAACCACTTCCTTCGCTTTGGCTAGGAAGAGTGGGCAACCACTTCCTTCGCTTTGGATAGAAAGAGTGGGCAACTACTTCCTTCGCTTTGGCTAGGAAGAATAGGCAACCACTTCCTTCGCTTTGGATAGAAAGAGTGGGCAACCACTTCCTTCGCTTTGGCTAGGAAGAATGGGCAACCACTTCCTTCGCTTTGGATAGAAAGAGTGGGCAACCACTTCCTTCGCTTTGGCTAGGAAGAATGGGCAACC